>PVHX01005062.1:38182-117088 GCA_004024805.1 Geosciurus inauris | reverse complement strand
ATTAAAAATAAAAAAAAAAAAAAAAAAAAACATTGCCTTTCAGTGGAAGCCTCCTCTAAAGCCCAAGGACAAATGAATGAAAGCTATTCCTGGTGGAGAACTGGATAACTAGGTTCATACCATTATTACTGATGCACATATTATTTCATATCATATATTCACAGATGTGGCAATATATCATGTGTCACATTTCTTTTCTGATATTTAGCAGTTAATTATGAGTTCTTTGCATATTTCAGAAGTTTGATAACCATCACATTTTGTTTTTATTAAAAATTTAATTCCTTTACTGCAGTACATTGCTTTAATTTTATTTCTAATTCTGTTAAAAGATCAGAGGCAAACTGAAAATAAAAATTCTCTTTATAAAGCATGTAGTCAGATAAACCCAGTCCATGGATTTGTAATGTATAATTTATTAACTCAGAAAATTGACCTAGTGACCCACATTTGATTTTGACATCTATTTTCACTATCCATGTTTATCTAAGTATATGATCAAATCTCTTGTAATTATTGGATCTGATAAAACTCTTAAAAATAAGGCAAAATGTTAATATACTACATTAATGAACTATTATTTATTTATTTATTTGTTCTGAAGCTCTGGATTGAACCCAAGGCCTCAGACCTGTTAGGTAGGCGAAAGTTCTACCACTAAGCTGGAGAATTTTATTTTATAAGTACATTTTGTAGTTAAGCCTCTGAACTTTTGCTGCTAGGATGTTCCTGAAATAGAAGTAATTGACTTCCCAAAAAACAGTAAGGGAGCAAATCCCTCCATTAAACCCTTCTTTCAGAGATCAGCATTTGTTGAGGAGCATCTATACAGTTAGCTTATTTTAATGTTTTATTTTTGTGAAAAATATAAATTGATTGAACCACATCTATTATATAAAAGAAGTCAGCTGTCAACAGTAGCCTGGTTTGTGTGAGCTAATATGGTTTTGGGATTAAAAATATTTGCTGTTGTGCTTTCATGATTTTTTTTGTAAGTTATTTCTAGATACTTAAAATTCCACATTGCCTGAAAAGAAAGAAAAAGGAGTGGGGGAGAAATATCATTACTATTCTTTACTTATTTTCTGTATACATTACTAAAATAATGTTCTCAGGGCTTGAGAGATGTCTGCTTCCTCTTAATATGACATTTGTCTTGGGAAACTGTACTAAACATTGTGGAGAGAATGCACTAGTAGAAGAGCAACATAAATAATGCTCTATAAGTAAGAGGAAAAAATTCAGCAAACAGTGTCAGAGAAAAGGTGAGCTTATCTCACCCTAAGGCATATCATTAAAAGATTCAACATAGTGGCAAAATAATGATAGTTTAGCAGTAACTTCATGCATATTGTGGTGGTAAGATGTGGGAAATGTATTTGTATATGTGTAGAATAAATGCATTATTTATATATGTATATATTAGCAATACATACCACAACAGAATATTTTGGCTGTATTCTGCTTTCAAAGCTATAGTTCTTCATACTAATTTATACCTCAACTAGGTGAATTTTTTGTAGCAAAATAATTTTATATGCATTATGAGAAATTTTAAATGTTTTTTTAGTCATTATCAAGTTTTCATTCTTTTCTAACATTGCTAAGCAGAATTAACTCTTTCCTCCTCTGTGTTCTCATTACAGTAGTTCAAACCACTAGGAAAGTATTTGTCACATTTTATTACAGACAGTGAACCACCTTAAACTGTATGGATACTAAGGTCAGAGATTGACTTGCTCATTTACTTCCAGTGCCTCCTGTAGTGCTAATACATGTTAAGTGCTTAGTAGTGAGTTGGTGAAGGAAGAAGCAATTGATAGTCATATTGGATGCAGATTACTGCTATGATTATTGCCTTTAAACTACTCATAATATAAAAGTGGAAATAGTATTCTATTGATTAATAACAAATGACATTAATATTATAAGAAAAAGTTTGCTAAATAAGACTCGACTTACATTTAAATTCATCCTTGAGAGAGATAGAATAGTACAAGCACTCCGCAGACATATTGTTTGGGTTTGGTCTCAGCTCTGCTATTTACTAGCAGCCTGATTGAAGGAAGGTGACTTTGACTTAACTTCATAAATTTCAGTTTCATCATCTTAATGCAGGGGTTGATAAGACTATTTACCCTCAGAGTTGTTATGAATTTAATGGAGTTGGTCCTTGTAGAGTGGTGAAAACAGCAGCTTGCAAATTGTACTCAGTTATAATTAGCTACAAGATATTTGGAGCCGGGTGCAGTGGCACTCACCTGTAATCCTAGCACTTTGGGAGGCTGAGACTGGAGAATTGTGAGTTCAAAGCCAGCCTCAGCAAAGGTGAGGCATTAAGCAGCTCAGTGAGACTCTGTCTCTAAATAAAGCACAAAATGGGGCTGGGGATGTGACTCAGTGGTCAAGTACCCCTGAGTTCAATCCCCAGTGCCGAAAAGAAAAAGATATTTGGGACTTTTTTTTTCTTGAGAATCTTTAGAAATAATATGCTATAGGTAGTTCCCTGCACTGTTCCCAGGCCTGCCCCACAAATTGAATCTTACTGTTTCTCCATTACCTGAAAGACAAAGTTTTTGTCCATCTGCCTCTGTCTCTGTCTTTCTCTTTCCAGACTGAATCGAAGACTAGAGTTAAAAGTGGTAATAGTTGGGGATATGTAAAAAGAATGGGAAGTAAGTTGTGCAAAGGTTTCAGAGTATCCTGTGTTACCAGTTCTCTATGCCCACTTCTTGAAAAGGAATCATATTTTGTACATAATTGGAATATGAGACAGCTACAAGTTTATTTATTTTGGCATAGCAGATTTAGAACTTACTTAATTTTCTGAGAAATTCATTTGGAAAACAAGCCACAAACTGGTTCCACCCCCTTTCCCCTTATCATTGGACATCTGAATAAATTTGAACAGACTGTAATTGAGCACAAGGGCTGAGTCAGATAAACGGCACCTGATAACAAACTCTCTAAATGAAGAGAAAAAACTGGTAGAAAATAAGTGCAAAAATAAATCGAGGAGGACATTGTAAGTGGAGCTAGTCAGTGGAGAAAGAAGGTATCTCACACCCAGGATCCTAGGGGAAGGTAGGCCAGCATGCCTGAAATTCCCAATATCTTGAGAAGGGGCAAAGATGTGAAGACCATTACACTCTTCTTCAAAAATATTTGGAAATCTTTAAAATTGGAAATTTAGTCGTCCATCTTGAGTAATGAGTTATTCACTGTCCCTGAAAATGAAGAGTTGAAATAGTTGGCCTTGAAGTATCTTCTATACATTGGTAAGTCTGCATGAAATATATCATTATAATGTGGCTAAATTTTCTTCACCTAAATGTTTTTGTATCAGTTAGATGTCAAGGAAAAGAGATATCCACGTATCCATAATAATACTTGAAAGAGGAATTTATAAAAGTGACAGCGAAAGGTTTCATTCAGAAGAATTAAACCACTTATGGACTCTGAACTATACACAGTTAAGTTAGGGCAACCATACAAGGATATTCTTAATTTATAATTCCTTCTCACTGAGGAATTAATAAATATTTTAGGTGTGCTTAATGGAAATGTCTCTTTCCTGATCTATTTCTCAGCATCTTCTTTTTCTATTATATGTCTGCTTATTTCTTCTTTTTCTTCTTCTCTATGCTGCTTATTCTTTCTAGCTAGCTCTGTCCAATAAAAATATAATGTGAGCCACAAAGGTAAACCATATATATAATTTTAAATTTTCTAGTGGTCACATTAAAAAGTAAATAAGTGAAATTAATTTTAATAGTATATTTAACTTGTCAAAATATCTAAAATATTATAATTTTAATATGTAATCAATGCAAGAATAGTCAATAAACCATTTCATGTTTTTTCATACTAAGTCCTTAAAATCCATTGCGTTATTTACACAGATAGTTTATCTCTAATTAGTCTAGCCACATACGAAATTTTTAATAGCCCTGTGGCTAGTGGCTATAGTATCAAGTGCAAGAACTCCAGGACACAAATGTTGGAAACATCATGTACTTAGGTTTACACTAAAAAATTCTTCAATGCACAGATATACTAAACACTGATGTATTCTGTATGTTCCAGACTAAATATTTGTGTTCTAAAATTCGTATGTTGAAGCACTAGTCTCCAATGTGATTAGATTTAGAAGAGGTCATGAGATTGCAGTCTCCATGATAGGATCAGTTCCCATAGAATAAGAGAAAACCATACCAAAGCTTCCTCTGTCAGTTGAGAACACAGAGTATGCGGCAGTCAGCCATCTGCAAGTGAGGAAGAGAGCACTCGCCAGCAGTGAATGTGCCTGCTCCTACACTTTGGGCTTCTCAGGACCCAGAACTTTGAGGCCCAAATGTCTTTTTTAACGCAGTCTAACATTATCCAGTCTATGGTATTTTGTTATAGCATCCCAAATAGACCAAGGCATTGTGTAACATTATCCCCATAAACTTTAGCCACATCGTCCCCTTCCTCTAAATTTATCATTATCTGGTGCTGTATTGTTCAACCATTTTAATAAAGTGGTTCAGTTACATCACATTTTTGTTCTTTCTATCAGCATTTTTGATATTAATGCTTCTTAATTTTTAGATGGTAATGAAAGCACAGTTTTAGAAAATGTTGATGTGTGTTAGCTAATAATTATATTAGTCAAACAGCTAAATAAAAAAATAGAAATTACAAGAGAAAGCATTTATTTTTGTGGCTAAAAGTTAATTCTGGTTAACTATCACTATTAACTATTAAATTTATTAGCTATCAACTAATAATATGGATTTTTCCATATTTTTATTGGTGTATTATATTTGCACATAATGATGGGATCTGTTGCTACATATTTGTACCTGCACACAATATAACAATATAATTTGGCAATATCACTCCCCAGCACTTCTTCCCTCACTTCCTACCTCTCACCCCTTGGTGCCTTTCCTCTCTGATCTCTCTTTGATCTTCATGAGATCCACCCCATCTTTCTTTTCTTTTTCCTCTCTAGCTTCCACATATGAGAGAAAACTTCATTTTCTTTGTTTGACTATTTTCACTTAACATGATAGTCTCTAGTTCCATCCATTTTCCTGTGAATGACATAATTTCATTTTTTTTATGGCTGAGTTCATTGTGTATATATACCACATTTTCTTTATCCTTTCATCTTTTGATGGACACCTACACTGATTCCATAGTTTGGTTGTTAATTGTGTTGCTTTAAATATGGATAGGCACGTATCACTGTAGTATGGTGACTTCAGTTCTTCAGATAAATACTGAGAAATGGTATAGTTGGGTCAAAATATGGATTTTTGATTTTAACTGTAATATTAACAGTAATTTGTTTGGGGGGTATTGTTATAATGCAAAGGCAATGGCCATTGATTTTTTTGTATGCAAGTGTGAGCTTGTTATACCTTTTGGCTCTAAAATAGCTTGTACAGAGGGCTTAATGTTGCAATAATATTGTGGATTTTTACTGACTCATATTTGTGAATGGGTATACTTTGAAGTGTTTTAAAGAAGTGGTGGAAAGATTTATATGCCCTTTCATTTTAGAAAGTATTTCCCTCAGAGACTATGCAATAGGGCACAGGTTTTTGGAAATGCTGAATTTCTCTTAGACACTAGAGCAGCTGGGTTGTGTCTGGGTGTGGCCCAGAATCTTTGACTGTCACTTCAACTAGGAGCAACTTCATTCATTATCCCAGAGCATGGTATAAATATTGTTTTCTCTGGGAGCCAAGATCTGGTAAAGGTTAAGAAGCTTTGTCATAGTAGATCCAAACTTCACTTCACCTTTTAAAATCAATGAACTCCAACTAAAGAAACATGCTGGAATGTCAGTCAAATATACTGTCATCCCTCCCCCCACCCAACAAGCAATCCATTTGCATTGGTAATTGTGTTCTGAGTTTTCAGGTTTCCAAATGAAGTTTGCTTTAATCATCATTTTCTCCTTAAGCCTTAAGCCTTTTGATTCCCCAATTTAAAAAGTCACATCCATGTCAACGTTATTTGTAATAAAACCCAAACATGGGGTTGGGGCTGTAGCGCAGTGGTAGGGTGCTTGCCTGGCATGCGTGAGGCACTGGGTTCGATCCTCAGCACCACATATAAATAATAAATGAATAAAAATATTCATCAACAACTAAAAAATGTTTAAAAAAAATAATAAAAAAATAAAACCCAAACATTTTGGAACTAAAAACAAGTCCATCTCAACAAAGCATAAATAATTATTTTTAAGCTCTTCATGTCTCTCAGTTTTGATATATCCCCAGGGGATATTTTCTCTCATAAAAATTGTAAAGCCAGATGACCAAAAGGAGGTGAATTAAAACTGCTGGGCAAGGCTTTATTGGAAATACACTCTCTCGGGCTGAACTCCCCATCAGAGTGTGTCTGGGAGAATGGCTCACGTGTTCTGGGGTACAGAAAATTTTAAAAGGTTCCGTCAGGAAGGGGAGGGCTTAAGGCAGGAAGAGAAGGTCAGAGTCCTTCCTGGATAAGTCAGGAAAAGCCTGCTGAGTGACAGGAGGCACCTCTACTGCTGATGTCAGCATCTGACTCTTTTATGGCTGCCCTGGCCACCCCTAACTGGACAGGCTGAACCGACCTAACATCTTGGCCTTTTTAGTTACATATGGACACACTGTCTTTATTTTGTTTTGTTTATTTTTATGTGGTGCTGAGGATCGAACCCAGTGCCTCACACATGCAAGGCAAGCACTCTGCCACGGAGCCACAACCTCAGCCCTTTGGACTTTTTGATGATATAGGACAGCAGATTCAGTCTGGCTGCTTCTTGTGGGATTGGGGGCACCAGAGAGGGGGAGATGGCTCTCGTGTTGGTCAGGCAGGGAGGCAGACACAGGGGTGTGGGAGCATCTCATTGTCAGTCATGTTGCTTAAATGTAGAAGCACCACCTGGGGGTAGGAACAGAGGCTTGGGAGATTAGCAGAAAAAGAAGGGGGCTGCCGAGAAATTTTGAGTTTGGTGGGAGTCCAGCGTGGTGGGAGTCCAAGGCTGGTCGGTTCTGTAATGAAACTTGTTCAAGTTTCGAGTAGGGGTTACCATATAGCCAAGTCCTCCTGCCCCCAGCCCAGAGGCAGTGAATGGGGGCTAAGGAGAGCCCAACTATTACCAGTAGAAAGATGGCCCTTTTCGCCCTAGAAAGGGAGGTGGTAACAAGTCATGGTAATTCAGCCTCACTGTATAGTTAATTGTGGAACATTAATGGGAATCACAGTTATGATCCAAACTTGCATAGAGGAAACAGTCTGAAATGTAGGAAGTATAAGGGTTGAGAATTTGTCCCCATAACAAGACTGGAGAGGACAAGGCATGTAAACATAGTATCTGGTTTTTAATGTCACAGATGTCTATCTTTAAACTATTTTTAAATGCCCAGGAATGGCTGTGTTCTTGGTTTTGCTATTTGGCTAGGTGTTTAAGATGAAGCAAGTCAAATTGACTTTTGTTCTTACCTATTGCTAAGAGTCACCTTTTAGTCTCCTGGGAGACATCCTTGAGGAACTTGAGAGCAGCTTATTAGCTCTGCTAGTGCCATCTGCATTAGGATAGGTCAAGGTCTGGTGCTGACCATGTGGCTTCCCAGGGAAGCATGAGAGATGGTTCCCTCTCTCAATGGACGATCCTCCTCTCCATCTTATTGCATTTGATCAGCTCTTTAATTCTCTAATGGTCTCGGTAATCTCCCTGATCAGGAGATTCTGTGGCCTAGAGGTGTAGAGCCTTTTAGAAAAGTTCCCTTATTTCTTGGATTCAGGCTGACTCAGAGGGCAAGAGCCAAATATTGGTTTTCTTGGTCCTTTAATTTAATTTTAGTTTTTAAGTCTTGATCTTAAACACTCAGCAAGCCAATCTCACTAGTCTTAAAGTAAGGGTACTGGGCTTTAACTTTAAGGTCTATCTGTCCTATAGGTGATGGCTTATTAATTTTAAATTGAATTGGGTTGTTTGTTCTTGAAGTAGTACCTCTGTAAACCATTAGCAGGCAATAGTCATAGAGTTTAAGGAAAATACAAAATAAAATTAACAACAGTAAAAAAAATTTCGGCTGAGTTACATGTTATATCCCTGTTTGAGATCCTAATGATCTTTACGACAAAATCAATCCTTTGAGCATATCTTTAAATGAACTGGAGTCTCACCTACGTTGAAGACATTGTAGCAAGCTGGGAGACAGAACTATCTCAGGTAAGACAGGGCTCCTTGCAAAATCTTAGCAGAATATTAAATAGATTAGGTCTTCATTTGTTTAAAAGATTACACTGATGTAAAAATAACCTAAAGCCTTATTGATGATAGATTCAGTTATAAAACATTAAATGATATAAATCAATACCATACAAGTTCAGTTGGAGAACGTCAGCTTGATATATGCTCTTTTAAAACCTTCTACTTTAAAGCTTGTATATCTGAAAGATATGAACACATTTAATATAAAAATAGAACTAGTAGGACCATAATTACATTGATGTTATTACATTAAGTTTAGTTCTCAAAGAAAAATTTAGATTCTAACTTTTTGTTTAATCACAGTTGTATAAACCTAAATTTCTTTAAGAGTTAATTTCCCAAGTGATAAAACCTGACAAATGTAAGAAAATTATTTTGATAATAGCAGAACAATGTTTCGGATTTTGTTTTATAGTAGTACATTAACTTTTAAATAATAAAACTAATTATAGTCAACTTATTCATGAACATAAACCTTTTGACCAGAAATATTCTCTTTCCTTCCAATAAATACCATATTTAGAATCTTCAATTCCTTCTGTTCATATCCCAAAGCAATCCTTGTAATTTTTTGAAGTTAGGCAACAGTAGAAACCTTTAAACCTTCATATAGGAATCTATAAACCTTTGTGTTTACTCAATGTAAATCGAACCCCTTAAATCACATGAATTAAAGATATTTGCATCCATTTTTTTAGGTTTTAATTCATGAGCGCCCATTATCTGTGCCAATTTTGATATCATGTACATGGTACATAAACACACACACACACACATAGATGTACAACATAACAATAGTAAAGGCCTGCAGGCAATGTTAGATGTTTAAAAAAACTCCATTGTTGAATAAAAATAGGACTGATTAGAAAACATTATCCTAGATGTTATGAGCTCAAAAAACAAGGTTTTTTGATTAAGGTCATGAGCTCAAAAAACATATAGAACTTAAGAAAAGCAAGAGTCTTAGAAAAAATGACGCAGCTGGTAAAATAAAAAATGCAGAGTGGTTGGCTTGGTAGCTCACAGATGCTGAGCTGCCTGCGAGAGAGAGCTCGTGGACTTTCGGCTTTAAGCCTCTCTGTCTGTGGCAGCTGCGCTAGCCTGTCTGAGTGGCGCGGACGTGAGCGAGAGATGCAGGGAACCCGGGATGGGCAGGCTCCACACCACCTCTTCCCTGCCCTTGGGTGCTGGGACTGCAGCTGGCGCCACCTCCTGGGAAGATGGCGCTGCACTCTGTTGGAGCTGAGAGTGAGGGGAGGCGGGGTCTGGGTAGGGAGCGGGAAGACAGAATGGCAGCTGCATGTGTAGATCTGAGAATAAGGAAGGAGATACAGAAGAGCAAATGGGAAAGGGGCTTAGGATTTTCCCTAGCAAGAACTTGAGAGGACAGAACAAGTGGGAAAGGGGGTGGGGTGAGAGCGCACTTTCCAACAAAGCCTTGATGAAAGGAATTTCTGTCCATTTCCCATTCAGCGTTCAGCGACAGAGACTGCCAATTCAGTGAGGATTTCAAAATCAAAAATTCTTTCTTGGGGGCATTTTGACCCAAAGTCTAGGCCACACTGGGGACAAGCTAAAATACAGCATGGGTCTTGAGTGAGTTCTAAATTGGCAAACTTGGAACATAAACAATCCAATGGAGTTTTGGTTCTCGGGAGGACTCAGTATTTTCCAATACCTTCTGGCGCTCATGGGAGTGGGTGAGAATAGAAAAAGGTGTCCCTGAACCTAATCACACTCACCCGAGGAATGGAGGTCTGGGCAGGGGTTTCAGCCATCCCTGTAACCCTCTGGAGGCCTGAACGGAGTCAGGTGGCTCACACAAGGACTAGGACATCTCCTCAGCCATTGGGGACTTAAAATGGGGAGGTCTCTGGCACACATGTGACTTATGGATAGACCTCCGGAACAGGAGGGAGCCAGAAGGTCAGGGGAGATGGGGAGGAATGTACCTTACTTCTGTCAGTCCGGATGAAGGGAAATAGAGAAAGCGGCTCAGGAGTTCTCCTGGTTTGGAGAAGAGGGTGGATCTCGACTCCTGCGGGGGAGATCCGAAAAACCCTCCCGGGTTTTCAGCACCATTTGTAAAGCCCGATGACCAAAAGGAGGCGAATTAAAACTGCTGGCCAGGCTTTATTGGAAATACACGCTCTCGGGCTGAACTCTCCCGTCCATCAGAGTGTGTACGGGAGAATGGCACACGTGTTTCGGGGTACAGAAAATTTTAAAAGGCCGGATCAGGAAGGGGAGGGCTTAACGCAGGAAGAGAGGGTCAGAGTCCTTCCTGGATAAGTCAGGAAAAGCCCACTGAGTGACAGGAGGCACCTCTACTGCTGACGTCAGCATCTGACTCTTTTATGGCTGCTCTGGCCACCCCTAACTGGACAGGCTGAATCGACCTAACAAAAACCATTAACAAATGCTTTTGTTCTAAAATATTGACAAGTACAACATAATTATTTTCTCAAAGAGGATTAAGCTTTAATATCAATTTCTATCTCTTAATCTGATGCCCTCATACTTTGCTCATACTTCATTAATGAGTTTTTAGTGTTATATTCTTAATGTTGCAACAACAGTGCATTTTTAATACATTTAAAGAGATCCTTCATTTTATGTGAGTTTGTGAGACATAGAGAAGGCAAAGAAGACACTCAGGGTCACATAGAGAGTTACAGTGGAGCTTAGAGTCATGTGTATTTGTGTTCTCTATGTCACAGTGAACCCCTCAGATTTGCATTCTTTTTCATAATTTTGCTAAAGGCCTTTCACCCACAGATTTGATGACAGTGCTTTACAGAGTTTAAGTAAAGGATGCTCAGGTTGGCACTACAATATATAAGTTGGTTCTTTTTTAAAAAGCCCAAAAGTCCTTGATTCATTCAGAAAAAAATTTATACTACTCAATTTCATAGCTGATTTGTGAGTAGGCTTTCATGTCTGATAATGAGTTCAAATATAGAGAAAAGAAAAGGATCTTTCCTAAACATCATTCTGTCCTTTCCAAAAAAGTTTCACTGGTATGAAAATAGGCTCTGAGGTCTAACCTCTCAAAGAGTCAAGCATAGCAAGACACCAGAGATAACATGCACATGGACAGAGACTGAGAGCTTGAGTTTCTGGCAGTAAGTGTTTTGGGAAATACTAAATGTTGTACTGCCTGGGAGGAGCTAAAAGGATCTTACCACATGTAAATCACACTGGATGTTCATAGACACTAAGCAATGCCCCAGTGCCCAGAACTCTCGGTTAACAAAACTAAACTGTTAGAGTCATTAATTCCAGACAGAAGGGAGACTACATGATTTTCCTAGGGTTTTACTGAAGTTGAAGTTGGAATCAAGAATAGATGCAGGGCTTAATCAATAAATGGGCAAAAGAACTAATCAGAAACTTCCCAAAAGAAGAAACACAAAAAGCCAATAAATATATGAAAAAAATCTTCAATATCTCTAACAATCAGTACAATGCAAATCAAAACTACAGTAAGATTTCATCTCACTGCAGTCAGAAAGGCAATGATCAAGCATACAAACAATAATAAATACTGATGAGGTTGTGGGGGAAAAGTACACTTGTACATTGTTAGTGGGACTGCAGACTAGTATAATCACTCTGGAAAGCAGTATGGAGATTCCTCAAAAATAGGGATTGAGTTACTTTGGATTAGGTAGAGGGGAGTAAACAGAGGGGAGCGGGGAGGGGGTAAGGTGTATAGTAGAATGAATCAGACATTATTACCCTATGTGCATATATGGCTACACAACCAGTGTGATTCTACATCATGTACAACCAGAAGAATGAGAAATTATATTCCATTTATATATGATGTGTCAGAGTGCATTCTACTGTCATGTATAACTAATTATAACAAACAAAACAAAACAGACAAACAAAAAAACTAGGGATTAAACCACAATATGACCCAGCTATCCCACTTCTTGATATCTTCCAAAAAGGTCTAAAGTTGCCATACTATAGCAGCACAACTACCTCAATGTTCATAGCAGCACAATTCACAATAGCTAAATTATGGAATCAACCTAGATGCTCATCCACAGATGAATGGATTAATAAATTGTCACACACACACACACACACACACACACACGTGCGCGTGCGCACGAGTTCTACTCAGCCATAAAAAAGAATGAAATTATGACATCTGCTGATAAAAGGATAGAAATGGAGAATACCATGCTAAATGAAATTAACTGAACTCAAGAAACTCAAGATTGAATGTTTTCTCTCATATGTAGAGGCTAGAGTAAAATGAAGGAAAGGGGAGAGGGAAGGCTAACATAACATAAAGAACCAGTCAAATATTAATTAATAGACAAATGAAAGGAAGTCAGATAGAGTACAAGAAGCAGATTGGGAGAGGGGAGGGAGGAAGAAGGGAAAATAGGAAAGGAAAATAGGGGGATCATGAACTGAAATTGATTTCCATGCACGTATGAATCCAACTACTACGTGTAACTACAAAGCTCTAAAAGAAAAAAAATGTAGACATGGGGTTAACTTTATAGGAAAGTTTTAATTCTTGTTTTCATACTGGATGAATTTATGTGAGGAGGAAATTTGTGGGGTTATATTTATTTATACATAATGCAGCTTCATGAAGTATAGAGAGCCATCCAAGGGCTATATGTGGACTATCGGCATCGCAGCCAGTGAGGGGAGAGGTCTAGCATTGCAAGGCCTGTGGCACCCACACAGGATTAGTCCTCCTGATGCAGGTGAACCCTCCCCTCAGCTCTGCCAAAGATCCCACACAGCACAGGAGATGGGGTGATCTGCTGTGGCTACACAGCCCCTCTGAGATGGGTGTGATCTGCCAAGATGCCAATCAACCTGCAGACTGCAAGACACCAAGAAGCAAGACTCTGCCCTTGAAACCTTATCCCTGCCTTTGATGTACCCTCTCAAATAAACCATTGGAGCCATTTTCTCTTGTCTTGCCCAGCTCCTGTGTGGGCTAGGATCTATCAGGGTCTCCATCCTTTTGAAACTGTAATTCTGTCTTTGTCTTTTGTTCTTTACTAATTATTCTAGACTTCAACTTCTCGGGTGGCTTACTTCTTCCTCAGCAGGAAGAAGAACCTCTCAATGAGACGGCTCGCTGGCTGTCTCTGACAAAGAAAGGTAGTTCACAGCTGACTGTTAGAGAGGAGAACCCTTTAAGAGATGTACATCTGCTATTCTTATGATAGGCTACCAAGGACATGCTAAAACATTTTTATTTGTTGGATGTCATTGAAACCATTCATCACTTGTACTTTGCTTTTCTGAATGGGAACCAATCGCAAGTACCCAAAAGAGTATGTATTTCTCTACTAACAATAGGCACCACTGTTAATAAAGGTGTCTTTAGCTTTAAGCACCTTTAAAGCAACTAGCTTTAGCTAGTTGTTGCATGGTCAAAGCTTATTTTTGGAAATAGAGTGAGGGAAAATTTTAATACCTGAAAATTAATAGCACAGATATTATTAATAGAGATAGTTAGCATTTTGGGTTGCTTTAAGGTTGTAAAGAAATGTAATAAAAGCATCATTTTATGTTTTGTTTTTAAAAGTTGCTTTTCTCATTAACCTAAAATCGTAAGGACATAATCATCTTATGTCCTTTAGAAAGTGTTCTAACAAACTTCAAGTAGGAAATCTAATATATGTTAAGTAAGAGGAAAAGAAATAAACGTCTTGATTTATCCTTAAACTTCTGATGGTAGCATTTAGTTATAATGAATTAACTACAAAAAACAATTATGTTCTGGGTCAAGAACTTTCATTTTTCCTTTGTCCTTTTCAAAGTATTCTATACTTCTCTTTTCTTCCATCAGGATATAACAGATAAAACAATTAAGTTTTGTTTTAGGCATGATGAGAAATAGATTAGTAATTCTCAGTGGGAAGGAATATGCAATAATCCTCCAAGGGATGTATTGGAGATTTTTTTCTTTTTGTCTTTACTGGATATTGCAGTAATTAGGGGTTCAACTGGTCTTTAATGGGCTGGGACTAAGGAGCTAAGATATTGTGCAATGTATGGGGCATCCCCACACAATGAAGAATTGTCCCAAGTTCTGTGCAACTTTCAAATATCCCATAAGTGACAAACCTTTATAGTTTGTCTTAGTTTTCATATATGTTGCATTTCTAGAGTATAACCATTGTACATTTAGAGGAAATATTATATACCAACTTCTTTTATTTTATGAGTTACTAGGATTTGGTCAGACACTCAAAATATGTTAATAAAGATAGTATCAGGCATGGAATTTGAATTGCTAATATTTAAAATGGGTGATTCTGCATTTATAACTGTTGAATACATGTTGAAAGAACTTTTTTCTCTCCTATTTAACTCTTATTTTAAAATGAGAAATATAGAGAAGAAGGGGTGATGATACTTATTTGAATATTGTCTTTTCTTAAATCTAAACTTACTCATTTCAACTAAGGGAAAGCATTTGGTTTCTTCCTTTTCTCTAGTGAATACATGCCTGAGTATTTAAGCACTGAAATGCATATTATTTTACTATGTGCATAAAATTTTGTTTAATCTCTTATTTTATAGTTTATGCATTGAAATTGTATATGCAGGCAGGTAGTATTACCTATGAATTTCACTCCGTGGTAATAGAGGAAGATGATAAAAAGATGTTATTACAGGGGGTGTGTTGGGTTGGCTAAGATTGAAGACCACTGCAATAAATGCTGCTGATGAAAGAAAATGCCAAACATAATGCAAGATTCTCAGAAAAAGAAAGAACAAAAAGTATCACAGTACTTTTTTCACCTTAAGGATTTAAAAGGAAACAATGTGGAGAGAAGAGGAAAATTTATTTTAAAAATTCTTTTTTAAGGACTACAGTCTTTAGATTCCCAACTCCAGATGACTTGAGCAGGATACTCTCTCCCCTTTAGGTCTAAGATAAGGGGCTTCCATGAGACCTAGAAAGCTTCAAGGGTATTCCCTGCATGTATGCCTTCCTCACATGTGAGAAAGCTGAAGGAGCTAAGGAGACCATCAGCAGGACAGAGGTGCCTGTGTTTTGATTGATTTGCATTCTGAGAGTTGGTGGATACATGCCCAGATATGGGTACAAGGAAGATAGAGCAAAAAAAAGCAACATTTTATGTCCTAGGCAGTCTGCAGGATCATGTGGGAGGACAGCAGGACATCAAAGGTAAGGGTCTGTGTGGAGTGGACCATGAACGCTAGCTAAGGCCTTAGGGGGAAGGAGCCATGAGCCCAATGCAATGCATTTGTCTTTGTCAGAGAACCTCTACAAAACCCACAACTGTGCCCAAAACAGAGGAAAAGCCAGCCTTAAAGAGATAGCAGCTTCAAGAGTGAGGAAATTATCCAAATAGGCAATGTCCTGACCCCTCTACTTTACCTCCTTCCCTTAGTATAATTGGGCCTTGATTTCAGGGATGTGGAGAAAGAAAACAGAAGTCAAACTGTATTTCCTTCTTGGAAGACCAGTGATAGTCAACTACAGGCTTCTGCTAGGGGACAGAGGAAGAGAAATCTCATCTTGAAGTGATGAGTGAACTGTTGATGCAAAGAGAGAACATTCAGCATTTGGTGTTTTGAGACTGGCTTACTTCACTTAGCATGATATTCTCCAACTCCATCCATTTACCTTCAAATGCCATAATTTTATTCTGTCTTATTGCTGAGTAATATTCCATTGTGTATATGTACCACAGTTTCTTTATCCATTCATCTATTGAAGGGCATCTAGGTTGGTTCCACAGTTTAGCAATTGTGAATTGAGCTGCTATAAACATTGAAGTGGCTGCATCAGTGTAGTATGCTGTGTTTAAGTCTTCTGGGTATAGACCAAGGAGTGGGATGGCTGGGTCAAATGGTAGTTCCATTCCAAGTTTTCTAAGGAATCTCCAAACTGCTTTCCAGATTGGTTGTACCAATTCGTAGTCCCACCAGCAATGTATGAGCATGCCTTTTCCCCCCACATCCACGCCAACACTTATTGTTGTTTGTATTCTTGATAATTGCCATTTTGACTGGCGTGAGATGAAATCTTAGGGTAGTTTTGATTTGCATTTTTCTGATTGCTAGAGATGTTGAACATTTTTTCATATGTCTGTTGATTGTATATCTTATTCTGAGAAGTGTCTTTTCAGCTCCTTAGCCCATTTATTGATTGGGTTGTTTTTCTGGTGTTAAATTTTTTGAGATCTTTATATATCCTGGAGATCAGTGCTCTATCTGATGTGCATGTGGCAAAAATTTACTCCCAGAATGTAGACTCTCTGTTCACCTCATTGATAGTTTTTTTGCTGAGAAGAAGCTTTTTAGTTTGAATTCATCTCATTTATTGAGTCTTGATTTTACTTCCTATGCTATAGGAGTATTGTTAAGGAAGTAAGATCCTAATCTGACATGGTGAAGATTTGGGCCTAGTTTTTCTTTTATTAGGCATAGGGTGTCTGGTCTAATTTCCAGGTCCTTGATCTAATTTGAGTTGAATTTTGTGCATGGTGAGAGATAGGGATTTAGTTTCATTTTGTTGCATATGGATTTCGTTTTCCCAGCACCATTTCTTGAAGAGGCTATATTTTCTCCAGTGTACATGTTTGGCTCCTTTGTCTAGTATAAGATAACTGTATTTGAGTGGGTTTTTCTCTGTGTCTTCTATTCTGTGCCATTGGTCTACATGTCTATTTTGGTACCAGTATCATGCCATTTTTGTTATTATAGCTTTGTAGTATAGTTTAAGGTCTGGTATTGTGATGCCTCCTGCTTCACTCTTCTTGCTAAGGATTGCTTTGACTATTCTGGGCCTCTTATTCTTCCAAATTAATTTCATGATTGCCTTTTCTATTCCTACAAGGAATGACGTTGGGATTTTAATTGGAATTGCATTGAATCTATATAGTGCTTTGGGTAATATGGCCATTTTGACAAAATTGATTCTGCTTATCCAGGAGCATGGAAGATTTTTCCATCTTCTAAGGTCTTCTTCAATTTCTTTCTTCAGTGTCTTGTAGTTTGCATTGTAGAGGTCTTTCACCTCTTTGTTAACTTGATTCCCAAGTATTTTATTTTATTTTTTTTGAGGCTATTGTGAATGGGATAGTTTTCCTAATTTCTCTTTCGGAGGGTTTGTCACTGATGTATAGAAATGCAATTGATTTATGGGTGTTGATTTTATATCCTTCTAGTTTGCTGAAATCATTTATTAATTCTAGAAGTTTTCTGGTAGAATTTTTTGGATCCTCTAAGTATAGAATCATGTCATCTGCAAATAATAATAGTTTGAGTTCTTCTTTTCCTATTCATATCCCTTTAATTTCTTTCATTTGTCTAATTGCTCTGGCTACAGTTTCAAGGACAATGTTGAATAGCAGTGGTGAGAGAGGGCATCCCTGTCTTGTTCCAGTTTTTAGAGGGAATGCTTCCAATTTTTCTCCATTTAGGATGATGTTGGCCTTGGGTTTAGCATAGATAGCTTTTACAAGTTGAGATATGTTCCTTCTATCCCAAGTTTTTCTAGTGTTTTGAACATAAAAGGGTGCTGTATTTTGTCAAATGCTTTCTCTGCATCAATTGATAAAATCATATGACTCTTATCTTTATGTCTATTGATGTGATGTATTACGTTTATTGATTTCTGTATGTTGAACCAACCTTGCATCCCTGGAATGAACTCCACTTGATCATGGTGCACTATTTTTTCAATATGTTTTTGTATACAATTTGCCAAAATTTTATTGAGAATTTTTGCATCTATGTTCATCAGGGATATTGGTCTGAAATTTTCTTTCTTTGATGTGTTTCTGTCTGGTTTTGGTATCAGGGTGATACTTGCTTCATGTAATGATTTTGGAAGGGTTCCCTCCTTTTCTATTTCATGAAATATTTTGAGGAGTATTGGTATTAATTCTTCTCTGGAGGTCTTGTAGAATTCAACTGAGAATCTGTCTGGTCCTGGGCTTTTCTTGGTTGGTAGGCTTTTGATAGCATCTTCTATTTCCTTACTTACAATTTATCTGTTTAAGTTGTGTATGTCCTCCTGGATCAGTTTGGGTAGGTCATGTGCTTCTAGAAATTTGTTGGTGTCTTCAGGGTTTTCTATTTTACTGCAGTATAAATTTTCAAAATAGTTTTTAATGATCCTTTGTATTTCAATATTGTCTGTTGTTATATTTCCCTTTTCATCACAAATTTTAGTAATTTGAGTTTTCTTTCTTTCTCCTTTTCATTAGGGTGGCTAAGGTTTTGTGAATTTTGTTTTGTCAATTTTTTTGAATTGTTTCTTTTGTTTCAATTTCATTGATTTCAGCCTTGATTTTAATTATTTCTTGTCTTCTACTTCTTTTGATGTTGGTTTGTTCCTCTTTTTCTAGGGTTTTAGATGTAGTGTCAAGTTACTTATTTGTTGACTTTTTCTTCTTTTAATGAATGAGCTTAAGGCAGTGAACTTTTCTCTTATCACTGCCTTCATGGTATCCCAGAGATTTTGATATTTTGTATCAGAGTTTTCATTTACCTTTAAGAAGTTTTTTTTCTAATCTCTTCCCTGATATCTTCTGTTATCCATGCATAATTCAATAGCATATTATTTAGTCTCCAGGTGTTGGAGTAGTTTCTATTTTTTAATCTGTCATTGATTTCTAATTTTATTCCATTATGGTCAGATAGGATGCAGGATAGTATCTCTAATTTTTTTTTGTATTTGCTAAAACCTGCCTTGTGCATAATATATAATCTATTTTGGAGAAGGATCCATGTACTGCTGAGAAAAAAGTATATTTCCTTGTTGATGGATGGAATACTCTATATATGTCTGTTAAACTTATATTATTGATTGTTTTATTGAGTTCCATGGTTTCTTTGTTTAGTTTTTGTTTGGAAGATCTATCTAGAGGTGAGAGAGCTGTGTTAAAGTTGCCAGGTATTATTATGTTATGGTCTATTTGATTCTTGAAGTTGAGAAGGGTTTGTTTGATATACATAGATGCCCCATGGTTTGGGGCATAGATATTTATGATTGTTATGTCTTGCTGATATATGATTCCCTTAAGAAGTATGAAATGTTCTTCTTTGTCCCTTTTTACTAACTTTGGTTTGAAGTCCACTTTATCTGATATGAGGATGGAAACTCCTGCTTGTTTACGTGTCCATGTGAGTGATATGTTTTTTCCCCACCCTTTCACTTTCAGTCTGTGGATGTCTTTTCCTGTGAGATGAGTCTCTTGAAGTCAGCATATTGTTTGGTCTCCCTCTTTTTTTTTATACAGTCTGTCAGTCTAAGTCTTTTAATTGATGAGTTTAAGCCATTCACACTGAGTGTTATTATTGAAATATGATTTGTAATCTTGGTCATTTTGGTTTAATTTTGGTTTTACCTTGACTTGGTTTCTCCTTGATTGGCCTTTCCTTTAGTGTAGTTGCTCTCTTTGTATATTTTCGTTGTTGGTTATCATTTCCTCCTCAGGGAATATTTTGCCAAGAATGCTGTGTAGTGTAGACTTTCTTGCTGTAAATTCTTTTAACTTTTGTTTAGCATGGAAAGTTTTTATTTTCATCACCAAATTGAAGCTCAGTTTTGCTAGATATAAGATCCTTGGTTGGCATCCATTTTGTTTCAGAGCTTGGTATATGTTGTTCCATGATCTCCTGGCTTTGAGCGTCTGGGTTGAAAAATCTGCGGAGATTTGAATTGGCCTCCTCTATAAGTAATTTTATTCCTCTCTCTTACAGCCTTTAAAATTTTATCCTTATTCTGTATGCTGAGCATTTTCATTATAATGTGCCTTGGTGTAGGTCTGTTATAATTTTGTACATTTGGTGTCCTGTAAGCCTCTTGTATTTAATTTTCCAATTCATTTTTCATGTTTGGGAATTTTTCTGATATTATTTCATTGAAGAGATTGTGCATTCCTTTGGTTTGAAATTCTGTGCCTTCTCCTATCCTGATAAACCTTAGATTTGGTCTTTTGATGCTATCCCATAATTCTTGTATATTCTGTTCATGATTTCTTACCATCTTCACTGTGCAGTCAACTTTATTTTCAAGATTGTATATTTTGTCTTCATTACCTACACTTCTGTTTTCCAAGTGATCTAGTCTGCTGGTGATGCTTTCTATTGAGTTTTTTATTTGTTTTTTTTCCCCTTCATTTCAATAATTTCTGATTGTTTTTTGTTTTCCCACAATCTCTAGGTCTTTCTTAAAGTAACCTTTTGCTACCTTTATTTGCTCTTTTATCTTTTTGTTGGAGTGATCAATGATTGCCTTTATTTGCTCTCCTATTTCTTTGTTGGAATGATCAATTTTTTTTTTGCCTGTATTTGCTCACTTAAGTCATTCTTTAATTTGCAGATCATTTTAGTTATGTACATTCTGAATTCTTTCTCTGACATTTCATCATCTGCGCTGTCAATGGATTCTATTATTGTAGTATCTTGGTTTATTTGGGGCACTTTCTTCTCTTGTTTTTTCATGACGATTATGTATCTTCCTTTCTTGCAATGCTGATCTGAGGTATTGTGGTTTCTATCCTATAAACTTGTAGTTACACTACAGATTACCTTTATCTCACCTTGGAGTTCACTTCCAGTCCTCAGCAAGTGTCCCCAGATGCACATTACTGCCACTAAAGATGGTGGCAGTCAAAATGAAGGTAACTCAAGATGGTAGTGTGAGTGGCCCAAGATGGATGCAAACACTTTCAGAGATGGAGCTAAAAGGGTGTGATTTAGTAGCTTTGGGCTGATTGATCAGAGATACAGTGCTTTGGCGGGCTGCTTCCTCCAGGCCCTGTCTGTTGTCCCAAGGTAGAGGCTACTACATGGGAAGAACTATGGAGATGGCTGCAGTATACAAGAATAAATACAGGAAGGGAGCAACAGCATGGATCCCCACTCTGTGCAGGGGCAGTCTTGGGCCTGGGCTCTAAAACTATGAACTAAATAAACCTCTTTTTCTTCAGAAGAAGCCTACATCTGATATTTTATTATAGTGACAAAAAGTTGACTGATACATTCACCTTCAAACTCAAAGTCACATCTCTACAAACAAAATATCATCTTCAAGGAGCATCAATAACAACATGAAGATATGGAAATTTTTTCTGCAGCTTTGGCTGATGAAGGACTAAAAGGGAGGTTTGAGAATATCAGTTTCCACATTCCTAGTTAAACTACTAACTATTTTTTAGCACAGGAGCAATTAGTCATTGGGGTTGGTTTTAAGCCAATTTAATAAAAAAAAGATATTTCTATAGCCATGATGACAATACCAGAACTAGTTTTAAACCTTTTTACTCAATCAGTGACAAGTCACCTCTGTGAATATACTTCCAGAAACTAACCAATTCGTGACAATCCTTTCCTTCTGAAAGTCAGCCAGACCCGCTCCTATGAACATGCTCTTAAAACACTATTACTAACAGTTTAACCAGTAGCCATGCTTCCACAGCCAGTGTCAACCTTCTGCTGCTGCTGCAAATATGACAGTCACTGAACTTCATGCTTCCTGAAGTCTAATGCTACATCAGGACTCTGTTCTGCTTGGGGAGTTTGCGCATTGGCAACACAGCTCTCGCGCATTCAAAAAGCAATAAATTTACCTTTGTGCTTTGTTTTATTTATTTATGACTGTTATTTCTCGAATAACAGTCATTCTTTGCCTCTGACCATCTTAGCCCCTGAATCTCATTTGTTGCTGAAATGCAGCATGGTATAATTATCATGAACATGGATCCTAGCCTGATTTTGCCATATTCCAGTTATGTGATCTTGAGCAACTTGGTTTTGTCCTTATTTTTTCATTTGTAAAAATCAAGAGAATTAATAGCATCTACTTCACATGGCTAAGTTAAACATGTGAATCACTTAAAAACTGCATAGAACTTTCACAAAAGCTGTAAGTGTCTAATAAATGCTTATAAAATAAAGTGTCTACAAATATTAGCTAATATTTTTTCTTTCTCTTTCTTTTTCTTTTTGTGGTAGTAGGGTTGAACCCATTCTACCACTGAGCTACACCCCTAGCCCGTTTTACTTTTAATCTTGAGACAGAGTTTTGCTAAGTTGCTCAGGCTAGCTTTCAATTTGTAATCTTCCTGCTTCAGTCTCCTGAGAAGCTGGGATTTGGCAGGTACCACTGTGCCTGGCCTAGCAAATGTTATTTCTGCTTTTATAACTATGTAGCATAAGTTCACAGTTAAAAGGTTGTAACTGGGCTTACTAATCCATTATAATTTAAGGTTGGCTTGCATTTTTTAGCATTAATATTTTCAAATATAACCTTGGTACTTTTAAAATTTGGAGGAATTGTGCATGTGTGCCCATGTATATGCTAACATATATTTATTTTCATACATACATACACACATACATATATACTTTTGTCAATGTTGAAAGTATTACTATTGTTTGAAGAGTAGCTTGTCCTCAGAATATGTTAATAGGGGACTACATATCTATTTAATATAATGCATATTTACAACAATGTAGCAGTATTAATAAATAGTTGGATCTTTGTTACTAGACTTGTATAATGAGGGCTATATGGTTGTGTTTAGTGAATTTCATGCATCTATATTTATTTTTGAAGCAGAAATATCATGGGTATAATTTCCATTATTTTTTACTATTTATAGGTGTTTATGCTTACATTAAGGTTACATAATGAAAAATGTTTTGGATATTATCTTTTTTATATGGATTCAATCATTATCCTTGAATTGACTTGTTATACAATGACACTGGAATGCAAAAGTAAACTAGGCAAGTGTTTATGACTTCAAACCAGTGGTCAGGATTTCCAGGGACAACAAACCACAAATACTATATTTCTTGTTCTTTTAACATAAATTCCCATAGAGAAAAAGTCACCTTATATATCATTAGGCATATGACTGAATTGGTTCTGAGATAATTACTGGGTTCTTGTGTTCATTTTTATATTTGCAATATTTGGATATTAACCCAAATGTTAACATTTGTCAATTAGTAGTTTTAGAATAATATGACAAAAATTACTATTATCATGCATTTTTTATATCCTAGTCCTAGCTGTAAAATATATGCACACTAACTAACAAAAAATAAGCACAATGTCATATGGTTCTTGTGGCATGTTTTAAACAAGCCAAATGGATATTATGTATATGTATACACACACATTTCTCAGAACTATTTAAGGTAAATTGCATGATGCATTATACATTATAGTTTTTTAAATTTTTCAGCATGCAATATTTTCTAACATATTATAGTACAGTTATCAATTTCATACACTTACATTGATAATCTACCATTTGTTTAGTAGTTTTATTAATTTTTAGTCTTAACTTTTTCTGGGTACTTTTGTTTGTATATTTTAAATAGTTTTTAATAAGTTATTTTTAATTAAAATAATCATTATATATATCTATGGAGTACAATATGGTATTTTGATATATGTTTACAATGTGGAATGATTAAATTGTTCTAATTAACAAATCCATTACTTCACATACTTACTTTTTGTACTGAAAACACTAAAATCTACTCTTTTTTAGCTATTTTTAAAAATATAATGCATTATTATTTATAAACTAATTTTTAAAGACGCAATTTTCTAGCCTCTCTAAGCAACTATTTTAAAACCATTACTTATTCTGAAGTAGTTTATAGTATTTTTATTTAGGTAAGTACCAGCTAGATTCAGTTGAAAACATAAACACCTTTTAGTAGGAGGAAGTCTAAAAAGTAATTCAGAGAAACACTCCCTAATTGAAGAGCGAAGTCAGTTCAGTTTACTCTTTCATGTCAACATATTCTGCCTTCCTTTTCTTTTCTTTTCTTCTGCTCCATGAAGAGAATGAAAATAATAGCTGCCAAACAAGAAGACCACTGTGGTTTTCCCTTCACTTATTTTGAATAACGTTCAGAGATTGAATGGAACACCTGTGGCCCAGGAAGTACCAGCTACGAAGAGATTAATGGTCAGGGCCTAGCTCTAGTCCAAGTCTGAATACTGAGGATAGAGATAAATGGGTAAAGTGATAAATTAAAATATTGTGTGATTTGATATATATAGCCTTGAACTTAAATGGTTGTTCCTTATGGAAAGAAGCTCTAATTTATTGTTTAATGTAAAAAACATATTGTTTTGAGTTTAATACTTGGCTATTTTAATGAGTATATTTTGCTAATAATACATAAGAGTGGAAAATCATTGGCAAAAATAAATTGAATGGACTAATTTAAAAATACACACTGAACTAAACTAGATTTGACTTTCTGTTCTAGAATCTAGAATGGTGAGTTTGCAACTTCCAACCTACTCAGACTTGTAAATGAGCCAAAGATTTAAATTTCTAGCTCTGTTTTGGTATTTCTTTCTTTCTATATTTTTCTTCCTTAAACTCAGAATCTTTGAATTGGATCCAGCTTTTTAAAAAATGCTTTACAAAAAATACGGAAAGAAATTTCATCTGAGAATGACAGGACAATTGTCATCTGTAAGTCAGGATTGAAAACATGTCACTTTGACTATAAACAAATGGTGCAAATTTACATGCATAATGTATTTATCATTAATAAAACACTTACAGATTGTATACTCTGGGTTCTGTGAGAGAGCTAAAGAAAAGGAAAAAGGATTTCATTTAAAGAGAAAGAAAAAAAACAACAACACTGCATTAGAAGTTGTGATTAGAAAACCGATGAACAGAAGGCCTAAAGCTTAGGACTGAAATGGTCAGAAAAACTAGTTTGTCAGTGTCAGTCCTTTTCTATGCAGGCCTGTTCTCTTTGTTAATACTTGTGCAAAGGCAGAGTTTAGGGCTGAATTACTTGCAGTAAAGTCAACAAATGATTGTGACACTGTGTCCAGTGGAGTGTTGATGTTGGGGAAATCAGACATACGCAGAGGGGTGGCAATGATAGGATTGGAGATCATAGTCCAACATGTAACAAGTGCTGGGAAGACATTTTAAGATCAAATGAAAAGAAATAAAAAAACCCCCAACAAAATGTTCAAATCAAATTGTTCTCTAGTGTTGGCATTTCCTTTTAGGTATTACATGCAAGATGGTTTTTACCATATGGTAATGTTATGATGTGTGTTGTTAAAGATTTAGGTTTCAATCCTTTCACAGCTTAAAATAGTAACGATCCTGCTAGGCTGGGGCTTAAAGAGGATTCTTTGAGTTTCAGGATAAAGGTACAGATTTTTAACCTGAGAAATTAGCTTTCAGTGCTTTGCTTTTCCACGCAGCCTCAACTGTCATGGCTCCTGTGTTGCTGCTCCTGTGCTCTGAGCACGCTTCACTCTTTCTTTACCTGAACCTACCAGACTGGCCTAGTTGCCTTGAGCATGTGTATGCTGTCTGTTCCTTAAGGAAAGTTCTTTCAAGCCTGCATTTCACTTCTTCCCTGAAGTTTTTCCCACCTGCTAGGTAGAACTGTTTTCTCTTTATAGTTTGTACATATCCTGTAGCAATTTTTGAAACATGTTTAAATTCTGTCCCAAGCTTTTTGAGGGCTGGGTGCATAAGAGATTTATGTGTGTCTCTTCTATTGCCGGGTACAAAAGAAGTGCCAGATAAATGTTTAGTTACAGAATATTATTTTCTCTCTGTAGAATTTCCAAAGATGTCACAGCAAATTTGAAAGATTGTTGCATTCAATTGCTCACCAAACATTTATAAGGCTACTTCTACTACATGCCAGGCATTGTTGCAGGTGTGAAGGATCCACTGGCAAACAAAACATTGTCTCCATCTTCGTATGTTTTATGAAGATGGTGACACAGAACATGAACACATAAACATTTAATATATAAGAAAGGGGGAACTGTTGAAAAGAACAACTGCTGCTGCAATGGAATAGAGATGATGTGGGGTAACTATTTTAGGCAGGATTGGGAAAGGTTCTCTAGGAGACCTTTCAGGAAGTTATAAATGAGTTTGGGTGCAAAGGATGAATACACTAAGGAAGAGCTTTCCGGACAGGAAGAATAGCAAATGCGAAAGTCAGGAGGTAGAAGCATTCTTGACTTGTCTGAATGTAGGAACATTAGTGAGATAAGTGCATGGATTCAAATTTTGCCTCATCTGGTGGCCATTTGTGATCCCTAGCAAGTGATTTAAATATCTCTGTTTTTTTGTATATAAAGTAAGGATATTGGTCCTGCCTACCTCAGGGGAAGTTGGAGAATGAGGCTAAAGAAGAAGCCAGGAGATGGAACATGGGGTCCTTGAAGTCTTTGAAATGCGAAGTAATTTGCATTTTCCCCCAGCGTATTGGAAAGGCTTTGCAGGGTTTTGCATAGGAAAGACTAGGGTTTTGCATGGGATATAATCTACTACTGACTGCTCTGGGGAGAATGAATGGTAAGGGAGCAATAGCAGAGGGCTAGGAGATTTTAAAATGTTTATTCTTATATTGTTCATACCTGACTTTTAGATTCACCACTTCAATCATTATTCATTCATTCAATAAAAAAGCATCAGATATTTAGAAAAGGTCCCTGCTGTCATAAACGTTGCTCTGTAATGAGGGAAACATGTGCTTGCTTATAAAGTTGCTGTATTTCTTTATGTTTCTAATAGGCTACTCTGGAGCATAGACTCCCAGTGAGGGTCAGGAGGGTCCATAATGGGATTTTCCCATATGAGATTTGTCTTTCTATGGATGCAAGGTTTAGGATGGAGTAATTTTTAGTGATTCAGTTTAGAAATAGATTATGTTGAATTTAAATTATTTCCTTTATTTTTCAAAAGACATGGTATGTTTCTGTAAAATATTTATTTGAGAGACTCTGAATTAGCCTTGGAAAGTAAATGATTGGTTCCTATAATAAATGTTAAGAAAATTTAGGCAACTTAGAATTGATATGATTAATCATATAAGTCCTTGATAAATATGATTTCTTTCTATTTTTATACCAAGCACTATTTTAACTCTTGGCAATAATGGGAAGCCTGAGATACCAACACGTTCTCTTTTACCAAGTCTAGTTGAGAATGTAAACTTTTCTCATAAATTAATGTACATATTCCATTTTGACAAAAAAATTCAGCTGTCTGTAATTCATAATTTCTTTCTCCATATGGTAAATTGGAGTCCCCAGACTTTAGGACATATTTTTATGGGTTTCAGAATGTTTATTTAGACTGAGGGCTCAATTTCATGTGCCTGTATTTCCATCTATGAAAATCAGGATATTAGTATGTTTTTCACTTAGCTAAAATAATAACTTACTTAGTGTTGCTATGCTTTTGATGTTCTGGAATATATTTTCACCAGATTTTGGGCTAGGAGAAGAAATGATAAATGTATTACTACTTATTAGCATCTGACTAGATTCAAAGATAAATCCCAAGACCAACCATTGAATGAAAAAAATAGAATGCCTTCCTTTACTTAGAAGCATATGATATTATTGGATGATTACTTGGGTTTGAATTGGCATATCTCAATTCTTCATACAAACTGAGTGTGAGTTATATTCAATGGGATAATATCCAAAATTGATGAATAATTATTAAAGAACATAGCACATAGCTTGGCATCTAGCAGATACTCAATTAATGTTAAATTTGTGGAACTGAGTGAATTAAGTTTTACTTGTATAATGACTTTGTAAGAATGATAACAAGTTCACAGAATTTGTTATAGGAAACTGTGTGAGGTTCATACCTAAGTTCAGGAGATACTGATTGTATGGACTGTGAGAGAGCGTTTCCTTTGTGACTGGTTTATATTATTATAAACCAAATCTTATTTCCATGTAATTTTTATATGTTTTGGGAGTGGAACTTTACTTTTGGTTTGTCTAACTATTGTAGATTCATCATTGGAAGCTTTGCAGCCTCTTGGTGTTATTTATGATAGTGAGTAAGCTTGCCGATTTTTGTTTTGTAGATCTTTGGTTAGTGGTCTCTTCATTATCCAAGGCTGGTTCCTTCTCTACATTCTTAGAAACTTCCCATGAAATATATTGCTGATCAACCTGTGTGTATTTGTGTGTGTGTGTGTATGTGTGCGTGCACACACATTTCTAAATCATCTCTGGTTAGCCCAGTTAGAAATAATCTTTCTTGCAAACTTTCATTGTTTTGTTGTTACAACTAATGATTTATTGATTTTTAAAAATCTTGTTTTATAATCAGTCACATCCACATATAAAACACGCAGCTCTTTGAAAAAGCAGAAGCAATATCTGGATAAGTTTTTGTCTTTCTGACATACTCAATGAATACTTATTGACTGGAAGAATACATGGTTGTGTGTTTGTGTGCATACAAGTGCATTCATAACACTGCTGCATTTCCCATCTATAGATGATGTCTCCAATCAAAATGCACAGCTGTTTGAAAAGGCTGCTACCATTATCCTGCCTACATTGCATGTATGAAATATGTTTTCAGTTCAGGGACTGTGGCTATTTGAAGAGACTGAAACTTTGTCTCTGAAATTCACAGTTGGCTTAAAGCCTCTGCTCAAAAAAGTTCAGTCACATCCCTTGCAGTGGAACAGCAGGTGTTCTATTAGTGGTTGCTGTTTCTCAGCACTTTGCAACCATGTCACATTTTTAAAAAGCTGTGTTACACCACATCCTTGAAGAGTTTCTTCTTTTCCTATTTGGTGTTTCTCTGCTCCATTTCAGAGGATCATAGCTTCCCCAGCTGCCAACTGTCCCTGTGTACGGCACAAGACAATAATAATGATGGTAAAATGGTCAGTGCTCCCCTTCTGAGTGTGTGCAAACATCTTCAGCTGGGGGATACAACTTTTACAACTTAAGTTTATTAGCATTTTTCCTTAACCTCTCTGAATGTAGGAACCTTAGTGAGGTATGCATGGATTCAAATCCTGACTCATCTGGTGGCCATTTGTGATCTTGAGCAAGTAACTTAAAATCTCTCCTAGTTTTCTTGTGTATAAAGTAAGGATGCTACCTACCTTATGATCTAGTAGTGAAGATTGTAGTCAAGTAGCATGGGCTCAGGCACATGGTGGAGGGATGTTAGTGAGATAATAATGATCAAGAAATGCTGTAGGATTAGAGCTGCTGTCTATAAAACTAGCTTAATGCCTGGTAGCGTATGTTTTCAATAGACAGTAGTTATAATATTAATAATGACACTTATGATAATATGCATGGTAATAATGATAAAATGATAGTAACTATGATTTTGTTGTTGTAAGGTATCATTTATTTAAAGTCTCACAAAACCACAGCTGTTCTCAGCAGTAGATCCTGTTCTCCTTGCCTTGCATTTTCATTTACAATGTAAATGTTTGGTTTGCATATTTTGCTTAGAAGACAATCTAGCTGAAGAATTTCCTTTTCTGCCACTGCTTTCCTACTTACTTCAACTAGGGAAGTGTAATCTCTTTACTCTCATCTGAACATGTTTTCCTTCACTTTTAAGTCTATTCTTATTAAATCTGCAACTGTCCAAATTCTATTCATTACTTAAGAATCTTCTTAGGACTCTTTTCCATTTTGTTACAGAATATAATTATCAAGTTACCTAGACTTGATACATTGTAGATGCAGAAATTGAAAACTAGTGAACTATAGGCCTGTCCAGAATCTCATGGTGAATTAGTCATAATGGAACTGAGACTCAAATCTCCATTTTTATTGGACTGTGCTGCTGTTGCCCAAAATAAATACAGGGTTTGAGATACATATTTTCAGCATGTATGCACATGTTGATTTCTCCCCTCTCTAAACTAGAGACCTCATTGCTTTTATCCTGCTTTAAGGGACTTATTTATAAATTTTTTTTTTCTAAGGAAGGCAGTCTTGCAATAAGATCGTGAACTTATTTTTTATGGGGAACACGTGTGGCTTCTTTTCTCAATCTCCAGGGTAGTGTTTTGTACTTTTATGCTACTCAGTGATTGGCTGGCTGAATTCATTTTAATTAAATTATACATATGTCACATATCTCTGACAGTTGTACTATTTTTGTTTAGTCTTTCACCCTCCTAAATTTGGTTCAATGTTTCTTGTTGAAGAGCATATCTTTGAATATCTGCTGATCTACTAGCTGAATTTTCTCTGGGAAATTTCCAGTGAGAATTGCTGATGTTCTGAATAGTACCTCAGGGTAGACTGGCAGGGAGATTCAAATTTCTTCAAGTTTATTATTAGTTCTTCGACAGGGCTAGCTAATGTATGATCACCTGCATCTTCTTTTGAATAAACACTTTGAGGGTGTTAGCAAGCAATAGAAGGTGAATGCTTCTGGGTCAACGAACAATGTCCATAGCTTAAAAAGTTATACCAGGAAATTTAAACTTAAGTATGAATTACATCTCTTTTATTACAAATAGATTCAGTTACATATTCAGTATCTGTTGAGGGACTATCATGCCAGGGTTATGCCAGGCATAGTTACAAACATTGTCTAATTTGTTTCTCATGAAAAGTCCATGATATAAACATTGTCATCATTATGCCAATGCCCGATTTGGGACATAGAAAGGCTATGTGATTTACTCAGGTCACTGAAAAGGAAGCAGCAGAGCTGGGAGGTAAGCAAACATCTGCTGATAAATTCAATACCCTTTTTGCTACCTATACATATTTTCAATAAGCTTTTGAAGTATTTATACATTATTTTAAAATATTTTAATTTTTTCACACATATAAGACATGTTGAATTTAATCACTTTTTATTGCTTCATCTTCATGGGTTTTCAAAATCACATTCCTGTTTCCCTGTCTCCTTCTATATAACATTGTGATAAAGGTTAAATGGCATGGTCAGGATACTCTAAGGATTTTTCTTTCTTTCTGATATTGATTTTAAAATCCAGCATGTTTTCAGACCAAACATAAGCTGTACATACAAGTTTATGCTGATGAGTATTTGGCTTAAAAATGTAAGACTATGCCAAATCCTGCATTATATTATTAACCTTGATTATTATTCTTTTGAGTGTTTTAACGCTATCATCATGTTCTATCATTATTTGTGATAGTATTCTATTTGGCAGACCCAGCATATTCTGATATCAATTACTAAAAACAAGGTCTCTAATATTAGGAAATTTCATTTAATGGTGATGGTGGATACATATTTATAAAAGGAATATTACTAAACTTACTTGAATTGGTTTGCATAATTTTGGGTTCATAGGTTGCCTCTTAGCCTGCCTCAGTGACTATCTTTTGAGCACCAGGATGACAAATCAGTCAGAGGTATGGACAGTTCTTTTAATGGAGATAAGGAGTTGCTGCAGAGTGGTAAGAAGCTGAATTTCTAGACCAAACTCAAATGTAATCCATGGTGTCTTCATGCTTTTGTCATGCTTCTGGGGCACTGCAGTAAAGCAAGGATAAGGAAAATTGGAATTGCTACAGATGTGCATGGATTGAAGTGCAGATAAACCTGAGTGTATCTGGCAAGAATAACTGCTTCTTTATCTCACAAACCAGCTTCTGCTGGGATCTAAGAAAGAACAACTTTCTATTAGCTTCCTTGTTCAAAAGACAAATACACTAATTAGTTTTTTAAAGCTGTTACTACCTGAGGAGGTTTAAGCTTCTTTGATATTATTTTCTCCCCATCATTATTTGTGAACTAAATATAGACTTTCCAAAGAAGGCTACCAGGATACTGAAAAACTGTGGGTAGCTATTTTTATTGTGGCAGATACTCTGCATTTAGAATCAAAGTATGTTTAACCACAAAAAGATATAATTTTGCTGGATATGGGGGTTCCCAGCAAAAAGAATCAAGGCTTTTATAAACTTAATAAAAGTTGGTTCAAAGTACATTTTCTGCCATTGAATTCTAACAGTAGTGCTCTTTCTGCTAGGAAAAACTTTCAGGAGACCAATTTTATCTACTTTTCTTTTGATGTGAACACAATTATTGTCTGGACGTAAAATTGACTCCTAAGCAAGATGAAAATTCAAAGCAAGTGAAATGTGACATTATACATTTTTCAAAACCCATAGTACTATGAAACACAAAGAACGAACCCTAATGTAAATGATGGACTTGAGTTAATAACAATGAATCAATATTGGTTCCTCAATTATAATAAATGTACCACACAGATGCAAGAAATTTATAATAGGAAAAACTGTAGGGAAGGTAGCAAGATATATAAAATTTTTCTGTACTTTTCTGCTTAATCTTTTGGTAAACCTAACTGCTTTAAAAAATAAAGTCTAGTTCTTAAAAAGAAAATTGTGGGAGTGAGTGCAGAGGTCGATTCCTGCTCTTAAAGCATTGAAAAGTTACAAAAGTTTGCTCATACGGAGAATACACACACACACACACACACACATTCATATATACATATATATACACACACACACACACACATATATATATATATATATATATATATTCTTACTTTGCTCTCCTATGTCACTGATGATTCCTTTATCAACCAGGGATTGAACCCAGGGGAATTTAATCCCCAGCCATTTTTTTTTTTAATTTTATTGTGAGTAAGGGTCTTACTAAATTGCTGAGGCTGGCCTTGAACTTGCAATCCTTCTGTCTCAGCCTCCTAAGTGGCTGGAATTATTGGTGTTACCATAATCCAGTAGGAACATTTATATTTTAAATTCACTCCACTGAAGATCTTTATGAGCTTGATGGTAAGCTGTTGGTCCTGTGTTTCCCATCCCAATAGGATGATAAAAGGTATTAATTAAAAACCACATTTGGGAAATAATTTTCAGAGATTTAAATAGCTTTCTTTACTTCAGGGTTTCTTGGCACTTTCAATTTACTAATGTGCAACATGGCTTTCCAAAAAGGAGATATCATATGAAATATTTCTGGAACTTTTAAACTATGGAATAGGTTTGCAAAGGATGAGTGTTCCCCAAGAGAGCACAGTTCGGGAAATGTTATGATCTAATAGCATCATAAAGGATATAGGACTGATTGTCTGAAGGAGGGCATTCACAACTATCTGTGAAAGGATATATGGTATTTAAAGGAAGGACATTGACCCTTTACAACAGTGCATATTCAATCACTGTTTTAACCAGCCTTTTCACTGCTGTGACTGAAGGATCTGACCAGAACAATTTTAGAGGAAAAAGAATTTATTTGAGGGCTCACAATTTCAGAGGTCTCAGTTTATAGACAGCTGGCTCCATTCCTGCAGGCTCTGGTGAGGCTGAACATCATGGCAGAAGAGTGTGGTGGAGGGAAGCAGTCCACACGACAATCAGAAAATAGAGACTCCACTCGCCAGATACAAAATGTATACCCCAAAGGCACCTCCACAGAAACCTACCTCCTCTAGTCACACTAACCATCTTCAGTCACCACTCAGTTTATCCCATCAGGGGATTAATTCACTGATTGGGTTAAGGATCTCATAACTCAATCATTTGTCCTCAAAACCATCTTGGATTGTCTTACATGAGCTTTGGGGGGGACACCTCACATCCAAACCATAACAATCACTCATCAAGGTCTATTGATTTTAATTTCATTATTTTGCTTTCTTTTGTCAAACCTTTTGCATCCTCTTGCCACCATTGTAATTCTGGATGTACTAATCTAAGTTTAAATTATAGCTAGGCCACACTCTTCTTTAGTGACATTGCTGTTATGAAGAACTTGTGACAGCTTTCTTTTACAACTCTTTCGCCTGGGACTCGCAGCAAAAATCAGCCACAGCTTTCACTCTAAAGCCTGAAAACATGCCTGGCAGTGGAGACAAGTTGATCACCTGACTCTGGGACTGATTTTGACATGACACTTAGGATATTTGTTGGTTTTTACTACTGGCTCCATTAATGCCCTTGAGACTTGCATTCAGAAACTAGATTCTCACTTGGCTCTCCTATGTCACTGATGATTCCTTTATGCTCATCTCTTCCTGAGTCCATCTACTGTTTGGAATGATAGTTCTTGAGCCCCTTCATTTCCTTCAGAGTAGGGTGTCCAAACACTGAATGAGAGTTCCTATAGCTGGATCTAGAAATCTGCCTATTGTCAGGCTTCTTAAAATCTGTTTTTTAAATGTGTGAGTTATCATCTCTTGTTTGTTATGTAGATTACATCAATTGTCACCTTAGGGGTTTTGCTAGGTCTCTTAAGATCCTAGTAATCAGCCCAGTGTGGCAGTGCAAGCCTGTAATCCCAGCACACTGGGAGGCTGAGACAGGAGGATCATGAGTTCAAAGCCAGCCTCAGCAATGGTGAGGCACTAAGCAACTCAGTGAGACCCTGTCTCTATATAAAACACAAAATAGGGCTGGGGGTGTGGTTCAGTGGTCAAGTATCCCTGAGTTCAATGCCCTGTACCCCCCTGCCCCCCCCAAAAAAGAGAGATCCTAGTTACCCTGAGTCTGGCTTTATTTATTGCTGAGTCTGCTAGGGTCCAAAAAAGTTAAGATTAAGGGTTAGGGACTAAATTTTCAGGTTTTGGAACTCTACCTTAGTGGTTCACTGAGTCATTTTATTTTTGGAATTGACTTAAAAATTTTTTTCTTAAATGAAAATTTAATTTATAGAGTATGAATTGCATAAATTTTAAGAATTACACTACGAGGAGTTTTGACAAATCTACATCCATGTAATAACCCACATCTCTATCAAGATGTAGAACATTTTCATCGCTACATAAATTTTCCTCTTGCTCTCAGCATAGCACTCAACCGTCTGCCTCTCGCTTAAGAATATAGTTCTGATTTCCATCACCAGAGTACTTTTGTCTGCTTTGGAATTTCATGTAAATTAATATATGCAGTATATGCTCTTATTGTCTCATTTTCCCTTATTTTAATTTTCCCTTATTATAATGTTTTTGAGATTCATCTATATCACTGCATGTTTTAGTAGTTCATTTTTAAAATATACTAAAGGGAAGGGAGAAGGGAGGGGAAAGGAAAATACCCGGGACTGAAGGAGAACAAATTATATTCTATGTTATTATAATTATGTTGTAGTATATTCTATTGTCATGTATAACTAAAAAGAACCAATAAAAAAATAAGGGAAGGGAGATCTTTTTGCTTGAAAAACAAGAGCTTGTATACAAAGGATACTGAATCCAACACCATGGTTTTGAAAATAAGAACTTATATTCATTTACTCATTTAAAACTCTTCTTTCAAGTCTCTCATAATTTATATTACTAGTAGAATTCAAGTCAGACATTTAATTTAATTAAATACAGTTTCATTTGAAAGAACTTTGAAAAGAGTTTGAAATAGTTAAGGTATTTTTGTACCTCAACACAAAACACAAATATGTAATATTGTAACAGAGGCTACCTGCTTTAGCACTGGGTATTTCAAAACTCAACATTTCATTATAATATTTCAGATAAAAAGTTTTTTCAGTGGGTAAAAGATTTATAAGCCACAGATAATTACAATTAATCATAAATGTTTACTGATTATCATTGTAAGATTATATGTTCAACTCCTGGAAGGGGGAAATTTCAGGACAATGAGAAATAAAAAAGATTAAGTCAGTTAAATATAAGTTAAGATAATACATATTCATGAAGCTTAGTAAAACACAGTACAGGATGATTGATACCAAATGAAAAGAGCTTTTGTGAGAGCTTATATAGTGGTCACCCACAGGTATACGTCTTTCATGATAATTAGGTTGAATGATTTTTATATACTTATGGACCATTTATAAATCTTCCTCTATCATGTACCTGTTCAAGTCTTTTGCCAATTACACAAAATGGTTTGTTCTTGTTATTGAATGATACATTTTTATACAGTCTAGAATTTGCGTGTGTCAAGAAAATTTTCATATGTGTGTCAAGAGTATTTTCTTCTTGTCTGTGGCTTGTCTATTCATTTTCTCAATGTGACTTTGGATAAGTGGAAGATTTTAATTTTGATGAATTCTACTTAAAAATTATTATTTTTTAAATTATGGTGCTCTCTATATCCTAAGAAATCTTAGCCAAGTCCAAGGTCAGAAAGCTATTCTTTCTTCTAAGAGATATATTTTAGTTTGATAGTTTTATAGATTTTAACTATAATGTTCAGGTGCATAACTCATTTTGAAAAAGGTTTATGTTTATAGTGTAAAATAAGAGCTGAAGTTCATTGTTCCTCATTGATATTGAGTTATTGGGGATTGACTTTTGCTATCCAAACTTAGAATACAGGCTAGGGATATAGCTCAGTGGTAGAGAGCTTGCCTAACATGCCCTAGATTTGATACCCAACACCATAAAAACAATCAACCAACCTCCAAAAACTTAGAATGCAATAATTTAAAAGTCAGAATAATAATTTCTTTCTGTTATAATTGTTTGACTATTAATCCATATTTTTGAATGAGATATTCGTCATGTATAGGTAGAGCCAGCGTAAAGACTAAAAGTTGATGGTCAATTGATTCTTATTGAATTTGAAATTAGGGCAAAGAGACATCCAAAAACATGTCCTGCAGACTTAGGTGACAGAAAACTAATTGAAGTCTTTCATTTTCAAATTTCTTCTCTAAATAAAACAACAGCAGCAAAAGTGATACAAAAACAATAAAACCTTATGTGGTCCCTTACAGTTCTATGATGTATTTCAGTTTCTATAATCTCTGCTGAGTTTAATTCTGTTGCATATTGTATCTTTTCTGGAAAGGTGTGGAGGAAGCTCCTTATTCACATAAGTATGCAAATTCTAAAACATAATGTAGAATCACATAAAACTTAGCACTATTTGGTTGCAATAGATAGAAACCCACCTCAAAGATGGGAGACAACAGGAGAGAGGGTAGGAAACAAAATAGAGAACTTTTAAGATTTTTTTTTAAACCAAATGTTTCATGTAGGATGCAAAATGTCACATTCTAAAAATATGGATGTGTAAACAACTGTGTGCTCAGTTTGTAGTGATAGAAAGTGTATTTTACTTTGGTCAAATGAATAATGCTACAATATTCCATATAACAACAACAACAACACACACACACACACACAAAGAAAGAGAGAAAGAAAGAAAGAAAGAAAGAAAGAAAGAAAGAAAGAAAAGAAAAGAAAGAAACCCACCTCAAAGGTGTTAAAGTCACAAAGGAATTGGATTTGATTATGTAGTTTGAGAAGTTAAGGGTTAATCTTGGTTCAAATAATCTATGCAGATATTGAACATTTTCCTTATGAGAGAAAAAGTTAAAAATTTTGGTAAATTTAATTTTTTTTAAATAGCGGAACTAGCCAACATGTTGTTCCATGAAACTATTATTTGTAGATATTAAAATTGTGTAGAGTCTTAAAATACCTTTATAACTGTCAAAGGCAGAGAAACTACTTAAATAAAATTGAGATATTTGCCCCCAATAGTAATAATACAATTTTTATCACTTTTCCAGATAATTATCTATAATTAGGAAAAAGAAGCCTGACTTGTTAATTCAAATTATCAGAATTTTCTTTCTACATTTAAAATGCAATCTAAGCCTCAGTCTGTTGAGTTTTATTTAAGTGGTTATTTATTCAGGATTTTTATGAAAATAAGGGAAAAGAACAGAGAAATACTGCTGTGCAAATGACCTCTGGTCCAGGTGAGACTTAAATGCTTGTTCCATCTCTGAGTTCATGACCATCTCTCATTTGTTTTGACATTTAGAAATATTGCATGTCTCTCTCCCTGCTGTTTGCAAAAAGCTGAGGTAGTTGAAAAACAGAGGTTGGCTGCATTTCCAGTGATTTTTGTTTGTTTGTTTTGTTTTTGATCTGCTGCTATTTGTTTCCCTTGCTGCTATGCAAAGGACCAGAGCTGCATCCAACGGATTGTTTCTCTGTGCTGTGCAGACTGGTTCCCTGATGTGGTCGCTGATATCCGCGCCTATGAACCCTACTCCTTTACATTTTGCGTGCTCCTCATTTCGCCAGAAAACACAGAAGCTGTAGCTGCGCATAGACTTTTTCCTCTTTCTCTTTCCCCCTCTCACCCCTCCCTAGACCTCTCTGGGCTTTGACGTCATGTGTGCTCCTTTCAGTTGCCATAGCAACCCCATTCCCCAAGCCCTCTGTCCGTCTCCTCTGGTAGGTTCCACAATGGTACAGGCAGCATCACGCTGCACAATGGTTTCCAGGCAGTGAAAGAGGGTGATTCAGCAAGCCACTCTCCTTCTTTTTTTTAATCCTCCCCTTTCTTTTTCTTTTTATGGGGGTTGGTGGTGCATGTTATATGCTTACCTTTTTCTTTTCCTTTTTCCTTTTTACAAATTTCCTTTTATCTCCTCACCCCTCAATTCTGAGGGGCTGGAGTGAGTTTAAGATTGGGTCTTCGTGGAAATCACCTGTCTATCATTAATTTTCAATAATCTCTCCACCTCCAAAGAATATCTTCCTCATTACAGTTTGGAATGTGGTTAATGAAAACCAAGTAGGGAGGATTTCTGGGACAAACACTGCCGGATCAGAATCGTAGTTCTCAGACGCGGAATGGTAGGTGGCTCTTTGCTCTTTCTGGGTTCTAACCTGTTTTGGAGGGTGGGGTGATGTCTATTCATTGCGCCTGGTGGAGTGGGAAAGGGAGCATGGGAAAGTGGAGAGAGATGGTGTGGAAAACAGGTTAGTCAAGCGAACTACCTCTGAAACCACCCGCTTTTCTCTCTGGGCAGAGCATTTCTTCCCAGACTTAGGCATGTTGAAATCTTTCTCTTTGCTGTGAAGGGTGACAAAAGGTGGGAGTGAAGCTTATTATTGTGACCAGGGGTTTTTAGATCAATGCAGAGTTACAGAAGGGAAGAGAGAAACATACACATATTGGTGGTGGTGGTGGGGGGTAGCTGTGCTTGCTAGAAGTGCTGACCTCAGTTCTCCATCTGTGAAATACTATGGGTTCTACAAAACATTTAAAAATAATGTCATTTATCATGCATTTATATTTACTTCTTGACAGGTATAACTTATATATCTTGGGACATTTTTATAGTTTAGTAAGAAATGGTGTTTATATATATTTTAGTTGTAAAACTAATGACATTCCTCTTGTAGGGAGACCCTGGACTAAATTTGGACTGGGAAAGGAACATAGAAAGGAGTCAGGTTAGAAATAAGAAGAAACATTGGCACTGCAGTCACATAGGTAAAGGGTCCCTTTAAGAAAGTGATCCCCTAGTCACAGCAGGCAGCATTTTTTTTTTAAATGGCAATGTTCCCAGTTATTCTATGCTGGGATACTGTGTCCCCTAAAAATGTCAAAGCTTTTTCAGAAAAAAAAAGACATATCATTAGAAATGAACATTGAAATATATTTATCAGAACTTATGTATCCGTGTCTTCAACAAAACAAATGTGATTTAATTGAAAATCTTCAAGCAAATCAGGTTATAGATATTCTAAGAAAATTAAATGTGTGTATATATACATACACATGTGTGTGTGTGTGTGTGTGTATATATATATATATTTTTTGTCCTACATTTAAATCTAGAGATTGAGAGTCTCCGCTTTTACTCCCTTAAACAGATAACTTCCAAGGGTACTGCAATTTAGCTGCAGAAAAAGCCTGGCTTATCCCATGGCAGCGGGCTCTGAAGCAATCACAAGGTTGTTTACATGGGTTGCCTTTGCTGCAGAGCCTGACAGTGTCCTGCAGCAGTCCTGCCTGTTTCTGGTGTGTTGATGATAACTTTCATGAACAAACTGGAAGGAAGCAGGCTAAGTCAAATGGGACAGGCCACAGTTGAGACTGAAAGAAAATGGGTGTAGGTGCACTGGACACTGCCTGCCCAAGGTCCAATTTCTCCCTCTATCCCTAATCTGCTACTTGTCAGACCTTGGAAGATCTCCCAGAATGCTGATCAACATATTTAAAATGGTTGCAGTAAGGACCATCTCTCTCAGAGAGGATTCTGTAAATGTTCTACCTTAGATGGGAATATATGTATGTAAATACAGATAGCATGCTCATGAATGAGCTTACAAAGCTTCCAACTCCACTTTGGAACCATTGGATTTGGGGGGGCTGGGCAATTTGAATGAAGCAGTTTTGCTGTCTCTGCTGTGTATTCCCTTCTTTATCTTGACCTTACCCTTACAATTGACTTAAAGTATTGGATTAGCTTGTTTCACCACGTGGAGCAAACTCCGTTTTCTGTCCCCCACAATGGGACTAGAAAATGAGATGACAATGGTGGTATGACCTTAAACATTGAAGACTCTTCACGCTTCTTCATTTGCATATCATTCCTTCCCGCTGTTGCAAAGTATCTTTAATTTGAGAGGCTCCGGTTCTTACCAAATCTTGGCAGTTTTGTTAAAAAGATTCTTGGTGATGAGGCAGTAAGAAATTCTATGTAAAGTGGAAAAATCAGCTGCCTACAGCTTCCTGCTTGCTCGCCCCAGAACAGCATCTGCTGCTGGGAGGAGTATGTTTGCCGTGCTGGAAGGGGATGTTTATGAACAGATCCCAGAGGGGCTGAGTGTGTTTAGCTGTCATTGTCTGGAATGTCTGCAGTTACTAGTATTTAATGGTTAAGTATGTGGTCAATGTTTTTCAAGGTTAAAATGAACTGAGAGTTGATCATAGATGCTATAAAATATAAATATTTTAGATTTACAGGAAAATTCATTTGTTATTAGTGTATCCTGTAGAAATAAAACAAGCAAAAGGAATTTGTCTGACCTAAGTAACCTGAAGAAGCATCCCATGTTTAAAGGCATGTATTTATTTTTAAAGTTTTATTATGGCTTCGTGTGAATGGATGTATTTCTTTGGATGTAAGCTTAGCTACAGAGTCTTTTTATACTGATGATAAAAGATAAAGAAAAATTGAGATTTTTCTTGTTTTTGAACACAGGGATAGGTATTCTCCCTTGTTGTTCTAGTTTTGACCTCAGGTCATATCAGTAGCTAAAGGACTTAGAGTGGAATTGGTATGTTCAAATAGAATGATGGCTTGGTTATTTATCAGCAAAGCAAGAGAGACTTCCTTCAATTAGAATAAGTAAACAAATTGACCCTTTAATTTCTTCTTTCTTCATCGCCCCTTATATTTCAGCTTGCAGTCCCTTTTAAGCTTTGGGTTGGACAATGCAATGGTCATGCCGAAAGAGGCACAAAAGTGTCCGGTAATGACAAGAATGGAGTGCAATGCTCTATTTGCTGTAAGCTTGCTGAGAACCTCCTTTCTTCCCCCTCACGCATTGATTATTGCACCTTCTTCTGAGCACCAAGGACTTGTGGAGAAAGTTGGGTCTATAGACTACTGGGAGAGACGCTTATTGGCAAAGAACAGAATCCATTTGTTTCTTTTGCATATTAAATATATTTATTGCATTACATAAGTCTGAGCTGAGACACTGCTGCTGATTCAGAAAAAAAAATCATACTGCATATTGATTGTTTGAAAGCAAATGTAATTTAGAATTGGAGCCTGTATTTTCGGAAATTCACCTATGCAATGCATGTTTTCTTAGGGAAATTGCAAGGTTTTGATGAGAGATTTTTCAGTTTGAGTACATTTTATTCTTATGAGCAAAGAAGGGGAAACAAAAAGTATCTTCTGGGAACTATTTTTTCATGCATTAAAAGGAGAGAATCTATTTCTTATTGTGAATCTTGATAAGCAGAGACATCAGGTAATATTGACAATCCCTACATAGAAAGAAGCAGGTTTGAAAGTAATACTCAAACATATTTTTGGTGAAGGATTTTCTAGCTTAATTGGCATTTTGGACACTTAAGAAGTCACTATGGCTTTTTTCAGTGTTCTTATCCCTAGTGACTAACAGTGGAAAACCCATAGCCTTATGGAAATAATTCTTGTAGGAATGGAATCCAAGGTTTAAGTGGAAAAAGAAATGACTGAAGATTCCTTTGGAAGCATTCTTAACTATAGCTGCTTTAAAATCAAAACCCTGTACAGTATGCAAAGTTAGGCCAAGCTCCTCTATATGGTGACCAGGCATTTGCAGAGTAGACCGCACAGTGATAAATGGGATTTCTTTTTGTTTCTTCTTTTCCCTCTCCTATTTCTTTTTTCTCCTTCTTTTCTCCTCTTCCTTCTTCTTCTTATCCTCTTCTCCTTCTTCTTCTTTTGGGCTATAGGGAAAAAAAGAAAACAAAGCTCCAAACAGCAGTGGCTTGAAAGTACTAGAAATTCATCTTAGTAGCTTATCTTCATAGTAATAAAACTAATTCCTGGTTTGTGGATGTTAATCTGATGTGCTTCCTGACAGTGGGTTGCTTATAGTAAATGCCTTCATCTTGTGTATTGGAAATAGGGTTTTAAACTAAGTCTGCTTATTTGGCAATATGCATTGAGTGCTTGTAGGAGGAACTTCCATCATAGCACTTATCACACAATACAGTAATTGCCTCTTCCTGTATTATCTGTACTTTCTACTGATGTATAATCTCTGTCAGGGAGTGACTTTGCCTGGCACACAGTAGGGATGTAATAAATATTTATTGAATGAATATCTTCCATGTACAGCATTTCTACTAAATGCTATGGGTGGAAGGAATTGGGAAACTATAACAGAAAATTTCCGTAATCTGGAGTTCATAGATGTGTGGGGAGATGAAGATTATGATTAAGGGCCCATGTAAGTGGTTGACAAGGAGTGCAATAAGAATTTAGAGGAGAAAGAAATTCACTTCCTTTGAAAGGGTGGTAGGTGACAATGGGGGCCACATTAGGACATTGGGGAGGGTTGAGAGGGTGGTTGTGTGGGAAGTATTCCTAGGAGTAGTTGTAAGTACCTGGCAGGGAAAGAGACTCTTATGTGGGACAAAGTTTATGTTGGGTATGTTAACCATACTTTTCAAGCCAGAAATTAAAACTATGGTTTGACAATGGGTAGAACATTGGAAATCGGCACAGTTCTGGAGTATCTGGTCCAATATAATGTTGACAGTAATAGGCAATAAGGTTGAAATAGCAGGTTTGTTGCTGAATCTGATAATGAAAGAACATCCATGTAGGTGTCTTTCCAGCTTCTGACAAATTTCAGGCTAGTTTTACTTTATTTCACATCCTTCAGAGGTTTTCAATATTTTCCTTCTTTTATTGGTAACTGTGTAATCCATTGTTCCAAGGAAATCCTATCTGAAAAGCAAAATATGTAAATATATGTAACCTGGGAGCTATCTCAGTTGAGGCTCAGTTGATGTTTTTATTACAAAACTAAGTTCATAATTGTAAAACCAAATATCATATCAACCCAAATAACAATTATTAATTGGATTTTTGTAAGATATTAAAATATCTAACTGATCTGATATTTATAATATCAATGTTCTTTTGCTTGCCACAACTTCTGAACAGTTAACTACCTTGAGATGTTTTATTTCCTCCCCTTGCACCTTGCCACCTGGAAATAATTCTTATTGTCTTTGATGTTATTCTTTGGGTTTTTAAGTGCAGATAAAATTTCCTTTTAAATCTTAAAGTCAAACTGACCTGTCTTCTGGCTTCGATTTTAGGCTAGCGTGAGAAACACCAACAACAGGACCATCTCAGATCTTGGTTATGGCAGCTCATGCAGGAAGCTGTTGAATTAGACCCAGTTCCTATAGATGAGAAACCATACAAGCAGTGGTAAGTTGAAAATTTAAAAAATGTTCTTTAGCAGGACATCTACCATCTGCATAACCAATTTACATATTACATGTGATTTAGTGTGTGGATCCGAGGAAATACTATTTCAAATAATGCTATCTAAAGTGGAAATCAATAGGACAGAACGTTGAATTGATGCTGTGGTACTACTAATACCACATATAGTAGTACAAAATCTTGACCCCATGACACTATCACCATGGACCATACCAGGTTATGTAAGAGGTCCACAGTAAACAATTTCATTTGGCAGGGTAACAGTTGGAGAACATTATTTTAAAGTGGCTTTTCTTATTTGCAGCAGAATACTATATTTTATTGATTAAACAAACTCCTTTTATAAAAAAATTGGTTCTGAGATAAATTTTAATGCTCTATTCCTTTCAGAAACATCCCCCACCATATAAATCTTCAGAAAAAAGGAAAAGAAATCACATCACAGTTTTATAAGATACAATTTATAGACATTTTAGCCTACAAATCCTCTTTCCTGAGAAAAAGAATATCAAAAATAGATCTGGTTGCTCTGCCTACTTGGAGTAATTTTTAAAGAGCTTATTATTTTATAAAAATATTAGTGCATGCAGTCAGAATATCTATTTAAATCAAATTCTTGATGCTTCCTAGTCAGCAAAGTCAATAATCAATATACCCAACCAGAGATGAATGAGTTGTAATCTGTCAAATAACATCTTTGAGAAATAGACTATGACAGTGGTGCTTGTAAGGCTCCAGAAGAAGCTGTTTTGAACTAGTGATCAATATCTCTCCTTCATTTGCCTAGTGGCTTATATAACTCTACATAGGCAGACTGTCCCGTGAATTAATACATATTATCTAGCTGCAGAAATCTGATGATATCAATCCTATTGTTGTTTCACATTACCTCACATAATTTTTAGTCTGCCTACAGATTTTTTGAGAAAGCTTATCTAATAGTCATTTTTTTATGCTTAGTCAAAATGTATTCAATGAGTACTTGTTAGAAGAAGAAATCATATAATAATCAACATTTTTTTGACCTGAAATAAGGGAAGTATTATATAGTTAAACTTAAAATGTTGAATTATATGTAACTCCTAGTGATGTAGAAAACATATTGCCCTGAAACTGAACATTTTATTCATTAAAAAATATTTATTTAATTTGTGATGTGTCTATCATGCTTAGCTTTGGGGATAGATGCAAGTCTCTGCTTTAATAGAGTTTTCAGTCTAGATAATGTCATGTATATAATAAAATGTGCTTTTAGTGAGGTAGATATAAAGAGGGTGGTACTTACCTAGGGCTGTTACATAGGTAGACATAGGAAGTACAGTAGAGGAAAATCTAGCATGGGTGTGGTGGGAATTAGTCAAGGAAGCACTCCTAAAGGAAGTGATATTTTAGTTGAATGTTAAGTACAGTAAGAGGTTAGCTGGAGCCAGGTGCAGTGGCGTATGCCTGTAGTCCCAGCACTTTGGGAGGCTGAGACTGGAGAATCGCAAGTTCAAAGCCAGCCTCAGCAATGGCGAGGTGCTAAGCAACTCAGTGAGACCCTGTCTCTAAATGAAGCACAAAATAGGACTGGGGATGTGGCTCAGTGGTCGAGTACCCTTGAGTTCAATCACTGGTACCGGAAAAAAAACAAAAAGAAGTTAACCGGAGGAAGGGAGGGATCATTTTGCATGGTGGAAACATTTTTCAATAGACTGGAAACTTAAGTAAGCATGATTGGCGGTACTAGGTACCATTTACTATACCAGAACATAAATGGTAATGACAGATATGTAAATGAAGAGGGATATAGGAGACATAATGAAAGATCTTTTAGACAAAGCTAAAGAGTTTGGATTTTATCGCTAAGTGAAGAGCTTTTAAAGATTTTAAGTAGGAGAATGATATGATCAGTTTATTTTTTAATTATGAAATATTCATAGAAGTGTATGTTAAGCAAATATGGGTTAAAGAATAATTATAACCCACAATTTATATACTATTCATACTATGGGATAGACTTCCAGTAAGCCTCTGAGTGCTCCTTCAGATCACATGCTTCTATCCATGACTATACTACCTTATGTTACATTCATTTCCTGCTTTTGTTTGTAGGCTTCCCATCTACAACATATGTATGCATCTTAGTTTCCTTATGCTTCAACTCCACATTATTTGTAATCAGTATGTGTGTATATATATTATTAATGCATAGTATATTAATGTGTCTGAATATTAATACATTAATGTACACAGTGTACATATATACATCAATATATATATATTATTAATCACCTGATGATTGTGCTAAACATTATGAAATTCTTCCATGTTCATTCATGAAACTTATTCATGCCAACTGTTGCTTAGTAGTCTACTCTAAGAATATACCGAGAGTTTACTTATCTATTTTACTGTTGATGAACATTTGAATTGATTCTATATTACTCATGCTAATATAAAATATATAATATCACTGTTTATGTTTACATACATATTATTGCTCATAGATTCTCTCACAGGTAAGAGCTTCTCTAGGGTAAATACCAAGAGAAGGAATTACTAAATTTTGGGGTATGTACACCATTAATTTTACTAAATAATTCCAAAATACTTTTTCCAATTGGTTACATCAATTTGCACTCCCAGCAGTGGTATAGGAGAAACTCTACATCCCCACCAACACTTGATTTACAAGTTCTTAAGCTTTTCTAATCAGGTGGATACATAATTACGCTCATTGAAGTATTCATTTGCATTTTTCTGATTGCTAATGAAGAGCATCTTTTCATTTTTTATTGGCCATTTGATCTTCCTCTTTTGTGAAGTGCCTGCTGAAATCTTTTCTGAGATTTGTTTTTCAAAATAATAAGTAACATTTTTGGTGTTCTTACTGGGTAATAGGCACTCTGCTAAGCACTTTATAAACATTTAATTTTCCATCAGCTCTATGCTTTACAGATGAAGAAACTCAGGTTTTGAGAGTCTAAATAACTTGCTGACATCTACACAATTAAGAAACAGTGGACATAGATAGCATCTAATGCTAGGTCTTTCTGATGCCAGGGTTCTTTAGTTTTGTGGAGTGCTTGGAAGGGTATTAGACTGGAGCCAGAGAGAACACTACAGGTGCTATTGCAAGGATTGTTAGAAAAATAATAGGATAAACCAAAGAATTGTTAGTAGGAGATATGTACCACATAGCTAGGCTTGGTAATGAATGTGGTAGATGGAGAAGAGGGAGGATTTTAAAAGTCTCAAGTTTGGATACTCATTGGTGTGGTAGATTCAATATTAGTTGTACAATGTATACTTATAGTCTGAGCATTATGGTAGATTTTAAGAACTATGATTAAATAAGAGATGAATTTAGTTTATAAGTTTATCAGTTTTAGGGTTTAAAGAGACCACAGTGTTTATTTGGGTCAACTCTATTTTTTAAAGATGTGGTATGAGCTGCTAAACAAGGGTAAGTGGGTTGTTCAGGATCACATGTTACTAAGTGTCAGGCTAAGAATAGACAGACACCAGGACTGCAAAAAGAAGAAAAAAAAAAGTGAAGAAATAATAGCCTTCTGACTTTTAAATTAATAAGTGAAAATATAGTCAACCTATTTTTATTTCCTAAATGTTTCTCAGGTCAGTCCCCTTTGATCCTAGTGTATTATCACTGCCATGATTTGGCCCTGTTCATCATCTTCAGCAGATTTATTTAAGTGGCCTGACATGATATCTTCTCTGATTCTACCAATGAAGTCACAGATTTTTAAATTTGATTTACAGTTACTATTCAATTCCCAGATTAAAGTTTCTTTGATATGCTTTATCCTTCTATGTAATAATTTCCCTTTCCTTAAAATATACCATACTCCTATCCACCTCCATTTTAGACAAATGCCCTCTTAAATTGCCTGGGGAGGGGAAATCAATATGCTTTAGTTTCATTACACATACACTCAGGTATTTCTTTCCTCTGTTATTTGCTTCATAGTGTCTATTCTGCCTGTATACTGTGTCTATCCCTTACATATATTCCCCAATTTAAGATGCTTTGACTAATGATTTTTTTTTTTTTTTGTGGGCTGGAGATTGAACCCAGGGCCTTGTGCATGCGAGGCAAGCACTCTACCAACTAAGCTGTATCCCCAGCCCAACTAATGACTTTTTGATTGTGCAGTTGTTCAAAAGTGATATGTATTCAGTAGGAACTATATTTTAAATTTTGAATTTTGATTTTTTTCCCCTAATGATATATGCTGTATGGATGCTCTTTTGTGATGTTAGGCAGCAGCAGTGCTGTCAGTCAAATGAGACATGCAACACTTTATTATAGAATAGGCTTTGTAATGGATGATTTTGCCTGACTGTAAGCTAGTTTAAGTGTTCTGAGAATGTTTAAAGTAGGCTAGCTAAGCTGTGATGTTTGGTAGTTTAGGTACATCAATTGCATTATCCACAGGATATTTTCAATTTCTGATTGATTTAGTGGAGACATAACTCCACAGTAAATTGAGCAGCATCTGTATTTAGACTTTGTTATCCTTTGAGACATTTGCTACTCTAAGATGATCTGAGGACTAGTAGCATGGGCCTCTCCTGAACTTGATAGAAATAGAGCATCTCAGGTTCTTCAGAGACTCTGATTCAGAATGTGCATTTTAACAAGACTCTTAGGTTTTTATGCACATTATAGTTTGAGTTTACTGTGTAAACTTGCTTTAGATTGCATCAGATGGCTTCTCCTGAAACTCTCTTCTGGTCCCTTCCATTTAGCATTTCTTTTCAGGGCTTTCAGTAACCTGGGCATATCTACTCACTGAGTTACCACAGTGGCCTATTATCTGCTTGTGCATATACCTTACCACTCTACCTTAGCCAGGGAGTAATTTGAGCCAGATTGATTTACCTTGTGATTTCCCCTCACATAGCATAGTATCTCATTCTCTGCACTTGGTAGGCACTGCATAAATAGTTGCAATGACAGCTTGATGAAAGAAGGAAGGATGAGAAAGAGATAGATACATAGAATGGCAGAAACAGAGGCAGGACAAAGGTTGACACAGGAGAAAAAAAACACAGGAGACTTTCATAGAGAAATAACTATATAAAGGAACCAAAAATTGTACCTCTGTATATAGTCTGGAAACTTATTATTTAAATAGGTTAGGTCAAATGGCCGAATGTTTTCTCTGATATGTAGATGCTAATTCACCATAAGGGGTGGGGTAAGAATAATGGTATTGGAGAGGGGAGTGAAAGGAGAGGATGGGGCATGGGGGTAGGAATGGTAGTAGAATGAATCAACATTATTACCCTATGTGGATATATGATTACATGACCTGTGTAACTCTACATCATGTATAACCAGACAAATGAGAAGTTATACTCCATTTATGTATGATGTGTCAAAATGCATTCTATTGTCATGTATAAGTAATTAGAACCAATAAAAAAGAAATAAAAAAGAAATAAATAGGTTAGATTAAAACTATATTGTTTGCCAAATCTTTCAAAAGAAAACATTGCCTTAATTTCTTACTTAAAATCTTTGTTTTTTGGTTGTCCTTGTTGAGTAGTTTTGCCAAAATTTGTTTTGCTTTCTATCCTACTTTTTACTATTTGGAGCCTATTTGGTGTATTGTGTATAGCTTTAAGTGCCTTCAATTAGAAGGGACATTTGCAAAATGAAGGACCCTAATGATGGTGGAGAGGGTGGTAAGGGCACTGGAAACATCTTGTGATAGTTAGTCAAGAGAGATTATAGTGTATTGCCTAAAGCAGAGAAATGGGGAGCAGGGAGGGAGAATGAGCAAGGAGCTGCCTTAAAATATGTTAAGGACTTTCATGTGAAAGAGGTTAGAGGATGGGTGATTATTTCTCAGTTGCAAAGGGGACAGAATTAAGAGAATAGTGAGGAGATAGTTGGTATCATACATAGGACAACTTCTGGATTATTAAAACCATAAGCCTGTGAGTATTTAACCATCTTATGAAGTGGTTAACCAAATTTGAAGAGCTTGTTAGAGATGATAGTGCTCTGTGTGGGAGATGGAACTACATGACCTGTAGGGTTAAGAATCTCAGGACTTAGGAATCCATGGTTACTCAAAGAAACACAGGAAGAATGAGAGCTTTAATAGAGAAGAAAGGTAGTGGCTAACCTTTATTGAGTGACTACCTCATGCCAAGCACTATTAAAAGTGCTTTTGCGTGTGCTAATTTGTTTAATCCTCCCTACAAACTTACTTAACATTTGTGCTTTATAAATGGTAAAAATAAGGCCCAGAAGATTTAGTAACTTGCTTTAGGTCTTGTAGCAGTGGTAGTCGTGCCCAGGGAACCTATTTTGGAGTTTTATTTTATTATTCCTATGCTCTATCATTCTTAGCATTAAAAGTGAAAGTTGAAATTAAATCTTAAAGCATTGGTTTGAAATCCAGGTGAATATGAGGACAAGAATTCCAAGGAACAACTGCTGGGTGCTTGTAATCCCGGTGGCCTGGGAGGCTGAGGCAGGAGGATTGCGAGTTCAAAGCCAGCCTCAGCAAAAGTGAGGCCCTAAGCAACTCAGTGAGACCCTGTCTCTAAATCAAATACAAAATAGGGCTGGGGATGTGGCTCAGTGGTTGAGTGCCCCTGAGTTCAATCCCTAGTACTGGCCCCCCTAAAAAAAAAAACAAAGTAAAAAGAGCTCAAAATTAACATAACAAGTTTGTGGAACTAAATACCATACAAATGAGATGAATAAGAATATTTCTGAAATTTGTCATTCTAGGATGTTATTCAATCTTGCTGTTCAATAGCTGTACTAGTTCCCAAGGTGGGAAATTAAATCCTTTGGACTACTTCACCATAGTAAAACTGATGTAAGTAGTCTTAAACTATCAGAGTATTTCTGAATATTCGCATTTGCCCTAAATTCATACGTTGAATCCTAACCAGAAAGTGATGGTATTAAAAGCCCACGACTTTGGGAAGTGATTAGATCATGAGGGTGGAGCCCTTGCGATTGGAAGAAGTGATCTTATGAAAAGACCCCCAAAGAGATGACTAACTAGTCTCTTCCATCATGTGAGCACACAGTGAGAGGTGCTATCTGTGAGGCAGAGAGTGTGCTGTCACCAAAACCAAACTGTGCTTTGATCTGGACAGCTTGGGCTCCAGAACTGTGAGAAATGTTTTTTTGTTTGTTTGTTTTTAAGCTACACTCTTTTTTTTTGTTTTAAAGGTAGCCCAAACAGCATATTAGTAGTAGTAAAATCTTTTAAGAATTTTTTTTTCTTCACTGATTGGTAGAACTGCGGGCTATATCTCTTAGGATGATAGTTTCTGAGCTGTCACTTTTGGAGAGTTCCTAAGTAATTTGATGCTACATCAGTAAAATATATTGAGTACTTTCCTGTAGAAGTTTGGGGTTTTCCTGGAGCTTATTCTAAGAGTGATTCAGCATCTGCAAAACTTTTAGCATCTGTCAGGTTCTTCATGAAGAATTCTTTGTATTTTGATAAGCAGTATAAGAGGAACTGCTATTAAAATCAATATATGAGATTTTAAAGAAAATTTGATTACCATAAGAAACCTTTTCAGGTTAAGACTTGTCGAAAATTTAATCTATAGTGTAACAGCATTTATTTCCATGTCATAATTTGTTATTTACAATGTATCTACCAGAAATTACATATGACAGATGTTGTAAAGTTTTCCATTTTTACTTTTGGGGGACCTAGGAGGTTTGTCAGTGCTTTACATTCTAAGACCTATACTTAAGCTCCATCATATCTGAATATAGAATGTGGACAACTTTGGCAGTATTGCTTTTAGAAAATCACTTATAAATCTTACAAATCAATATATTTCTGCTTTAGAGTTATATATATTTATAATGTTAATCACTAAATCACTCTCTGCATACAACTAGTGTGCACAAATGTTTACTCACTGGTTTACTTCTGTGAGGGATTTTGTAACATTTGCCTTTAGAAATGTGATTTCTAAGCTGTGCCGGAATTTATCAACATGCCAGGTAAAACTATTGGCATCTCAATCACTTTAGATATGATATCAATACAACACATTTGCATGAAGATTAGCAGACATTTTCAGTAGACAGATTACTTTGGTGGAATCTTTGAAGAATGAATCAGACACGCTGTGAATCTTAACAATAAAGCATTCTAACAAGACAGATGATAAGTCACTCTAGTCCTGCTTAGAGTGTGGTGAGTGCTATGAATAAATGTTAGGTGGGGCAGAGGCTGGAGGAAGTAGTTCTTTCTAGATGAGTTACCTACGGGAAGGGATCTGGGAAGGAGACAGGATTACAGAACCATGAACATATTTTTTGTAGTTAGTATTGCAGATGGAAAGGTAGTTTTTGGAAGAGGGAACATAACTACTGTAAAGACTAGACGACCAGAAGGAGATGAATTAAAGCCACTGGGCAAGGCTTTATTGACAATACACGCTCTCTGGCCAAATCCTCCCGTCCATCAGAGTGCGTCTGGGAGAATGGTGCTGGGGCTCAGGTGTAGGGAGAATTCGAAAAGGCCCAGTCAGGAAGGGGAGGGCTTGGGGGCAGGAAGAGAAGGCCAGAGTCCTTCCTAGATAGGTCAGGAAAAACCCGCTGATTGACAGGAGGTGTGTCTACTGGTGACTGTCAGCATCTGGCTAGCCGCTCCTTTTCGCAGCTGCTGACTGCAACTGCCCTGACTGGTCCCTTTAATTGGACATCTTGGACCCTGATCTGACCTAACAACTACCATGAGCAGAGCAGTTTTGGAGCTCCGAGTTTCGGCTGTGTGACCTGTGCATGGAGGAGAAGGCCGTTTTGATAAAGCTGGGAAAACTGATTGGAGCCAGATTGAGGGAGTCTTTGAATGACCCATGAAAGAATTGGAGTCTGTGTAGACAATGAAGAGCCTCAGTTGTTTTGTGATCAGGTTTAAGAAAATGATTCTGGCAGTAATGTTGAAGGTGGTTTGGAGAGGAGAGAGACTACAGACAGGGAGAGCAGTGAGAAAGAGTGGGGAGTGAGAAGCCAGCTTGAAGAAAACCCATTAAAAATTTATGCAGGGAGATCCATTAGAAAAGGAAGGCCTCCAGGTTTCAGATAATTTGGAGTAGGAATCTGTGACAGAGCCAGGGTTGCACTGGCGGGAAGGTAAACACGGGATTCTTCATGATTTCATTCTAGGCTCAACCATAGTCTTGTTAAGCAATTATGCAAAGGTCCCTGGGTTTTGGTTTCTTCTTACGTAAAATGTAGAAATGGATCACTTGACTATTTGTGTCACAGAAGTCTGTGTAAGGATTAATGAGCTCTTTGACAGAAAGGCGCTTTATTAATCTAAACCATTAGTAATAAAAATGAGAATGTTTGCAAGGAGCTCTGTGTCAAAGGCTGCTGTGTAAATATGAAATACCGCCTAGACTATTGTCATTGTTAATAATAGTAAAGTCATTAACACAAAATGCCTACATAGCAAACTTGTTCTCCAAAGCAGGAAGATGAAGCCAGGCATGGAAGTCCATTCTATTTTGCTTATTATGAATCTGCCATGTTGTAAACTTTTCCTGGTTAGTGGAGAAGTCATTTCAAGTGTGTTTGGATTTCATTGTTTCTTTCATTCTATTCTGGCCAGGTATTCTGTCACTATCAGGGACATCACCATTTTGATTTCCTCATGGAAATGGATGTGGAAATGGAAATGGGACATTTGCTGTGCCCAGTACTTGCATTTCTGTTCTTGTCGGCTTCAGCTAGTTTCATTAATTTAACCCATAGCCACATAGTATGGTGGCGAAGTGTGTAAAACTTGGGGTTAGACTGCTTAGGTTGAAATCCAGGTTCTATTACTTTACTTGTTAATTTATACAACTTCTTAAACTTCAGTTTTCTCATCTGTAAATGTATTAATAATGGATCATTATGAGGATAATGAATGTAAAGGACAAAGCATTAGGTTCTCAGTAACTGCCAGGCTTTTGTTTTTTGTTTTATTTTGTGCCTTCTCTGTTTTTCTTTTTTTTTTTTTGGTCAATTTTTATTATCAATATCAGCAATATAATATATTTTTCTTCTTTCTTTGGGCCTTTCTTGTTCATTCAGTATCATTTATCAGTGATTTGTGACCTCACAATTAATTGATCATCAGTCTTTAGTTAGAATAACATTCTGAATGATCCATGAAAATATTTTTATTCATTTCCTCTTTATGTATTCTTACAGGGATTTCTTCTGTTTCAGCAAGTCAAGTACTTAATTCTGCTGTGAATATAAGGGATCTGATAATGTTGTCCTAACGATTAACAAGTTTCACTTCCCTTGGCACATTGCTGTCTTCCCCCACAATCATTCTATAAAGAAAATTTGCTTGTTTTTTTTTTTGACCCCTGTATTTAATGTTTTTTTAAGATCTGAAACAGTGTGCTTCTTGCTATTGATCAAGTCTCTCTAGAATTCTAAAGATACCTTCCCAAGTCATCTTAGATCCATTATGATCTGCTTGGAAACATCCCAAGTCCTTGGTTTATAGCATTGAGGATCAGTGGGTGATTGGGTCTAAAACCAAGCATGTGTTTGTTTGGCTCATCAAATCAAGGCTCAGTTTTCTAATTTGCACAAAGACTTCAGGGATCTATTGGTCCCGTTGAGCACCCTATCATTCGTTATTTGTTAGTATTGATAAGCAATACTTATAAATTCCCATAGATTTTGACTAAATATAACATTGACAGATCTTTCTCTTTTTAATAGTTACATAGAATGAATATTCAGTCACCATCTTTCTCTCTACTGTGTCTAACTTCTTTGTGTCAGATAAAGGCAAATGAAGGTAATGAACTTGTTTCCTATGAAAAGTTGTTGCATATCTGTTAATATTGAATTATATTCAAATTGTATAGGATGGATTGAAAATGACTATTGAAAATAGCTGCTAGTAGAGGTGGAAAAATGATTGAGAAGAGTAAGGCAAATCAGCATACATTAGCATTTAAACAGTTCTTTCTTTTTATGATTGCAATGTTAAGTATTCTCTTAATCATGCTGGCTTAGAAATTGTTTAGATGAACATACCAGGAGTGAGTTTCCTTTGTGAAAATTGTGATCCTTTATCTGATATTAGTTCAAAGACATAGAAATTTAGTACTTCCCAGCGTTATTTACCTTTTAGTATGAAGTTCACATACCTTAACCACATGCTAGATATATTATCTTGGCCAACTTACTTAATGCCTGGTCCCTTGGTTTTTTTTTTTTTCCCTTCAGTTGTGAAACAGGAACAATAGAGTATCAATTTTACAAGATGGGAGAATTAATTGAAGAAAGAGATGTAAATTGAGTAGTCAATGCCTGGCACAGAGTAAAACTTTAATACCTATTAATAAGTATTACTATACCCTTGAAGTAACATGGTAGTGCCATAGATTTTGGTTCTGAAGTTAGACTGTGGGGCTTGAGTCATTTACTGCTCGGAAACTTGTGAACTCTCTGAGCTTTTGTTTCAGTAATATTGGGACTGTAGTAGTATCTACTTCACAGAGTTTATATAGGCAAGAAATGAAAAGCACCTAGCATGAAATTATCAGCTACCATTTTTTGTAGTCCTGATGACTGTGTGTTATGTAATAGTTGTAATAGAAAATATTGATAGAGAAGTTACTTTTAGGATCAGGAAATATCCGAACTATGTTACATAAGTTATTTAATTAATTTCTCATAATGGTTCTTAATGAGGTCAGTGCCATCTGTTTTACAGATGAATAAATAGAGGCACAGAGAGGCTAAGCAACATGTCTGAGGTCCCGCTCCATGCTCTACTGCTTCTTTACTTAGGGAAATAAAGAAAAAAAAAATTTGCTGCATTATCTGGAGAATGAACTTTGACTGTTAGGCTAATGATTGAGGCTGTCACTGTGTCCTGCCCTCTTTTAGTCCTTGACTATTCATATGTTCAGAGAAACATGAACATATTGAGTAGCAGGTAGAATTGAAGAAGAAGAGACGGTAAGGAAATGTCTTAAAAGGCGCACCTGGAGCTTCAAGCATTGTGTGGAAGTGAAACCTCCAGTTCTTTTTGTCCAAGATAAATCTTATTTACTTGGGACTGAAGTAGAACAGAGTTTACATGAATACTGAAGTCTCAGTTACTGCAAGATTCCACCTGAGGTCCTAGACAATCTGCACTCTGCTGTACGCCCTTGATGTTCTTGGTGTTATTTTAGATGACTTTGGTGTTGTGCTGTAGCCCTGTTGTTCCACTTTGTGTGATAGGTTAGGGCCTGACTGCAGAGTGTTGTGCCCAAGCACTTTGACTTTCAAGTCCTACAGGTCAAATTCAAATTCCCAGCCTGCTTGTATTACATACATTAGTTAACACCTTTAAGACTTAGTTTCTTTATCTATGAAATGGGCACGTAACGCATACCTTATCATTTTTTTGATAATTGAATGTACAACATTTTAATATAGTTCTTGCCAGAGCAGGGAATTAATTTCGTTGTCATTAGAAGACTAAAAACTGAAAAAGATTGGTTTGCTTTGGATCATTACCAAGCAATTTCATTAGTGAAATAACAAAAGAAATTCAGCTGTTATCATGGCAAATGCTCCGGGGGTACTTTTCAATATAATAAAATAAACTAATTTTATTTTCATCTTCATTAGCATGTATACTCCTGGATGACCCCTACTAGGATTGAAGAAAGCAAGCTGTGAAAATGGTATACAGAGCAGGGAAGCTCAAGAAGGAAATGGATGGATAAAGTAATAGTCTGCCGTTTCTTTATACAAGTGAGAACATGTATGTGAATGTGCTTTGTAATTTGTGCTTCTCTGAAAGTCTATTATTTTTATAATTTCCGTAGGAAATCTGAAAAGAAGAGCAATATAATATCAGTTTATTCGGGGAAGACATGGAGCAGAGGAGGTCTTGCATTATATCTTAAGAAACATGTCTGGACTGGATTAGGAGAGAGTAGAATTTGAGCAAGTAGACAGCTAGAAAAAGGGAAATGGAAAAACATAACACAGGAAAACTATCTGATAAGGATAAAGTGACCAGTCTAATAATATTGGAATATGATATCTTTGGTCAAACCAGTGGTCTTGAATGTCAGGTAGAGGATTTTGAGTGATAATTGGTCAACCTCAACTCAGTGCTTGAATCCTCAGAGAATCAGAACAATGTTTTCTTTTACTATTTGTGGAATGGTAGTGGCAGCCTAATTGAATCTTCTACTTCAGTCCTTTTATTCAGGCACTGATACAATAAGTATTTATCACAGGTCCTTCTCCTAGGTTGCAAGCTGGCTCTGGATTATTGGCTCATGTCCAGTGCAGATATCTACAATCTTGAGGGCCCAGAATTGTCACCACCTTCCATTTCCCCATTTTCTCTCTGATTGAGACAGTTCCTTCTTTGCAATTCTCCAATGTAAAGAGACTTATTATACACCTTCTTCCAGACATCCACTCATATAAATGTGGAGAGAGACCTTGAGCAATTTCTGAGTCCATCTGGAGTAATTCAGATGTGAGTAGCACTTCTTGGGTGACCAAGTTGATTACCATCCTCCTATCACTAGTGCAGAAGACCATTCCTAAATTTGATCTATGGCAACATTTCTAGCTGCATTAAAATGAACCACTTGGGGATAAAGGTAATATGAATATATCATCAGTTACTATGTTGATCCCAAGGACAGATTTGGTTTCACTTATTAGGTCACTAAATATTTATTGAGGATCTACTATGTATCAGGTCATGTTCCAGATGTGGGGATGCAGTAAATGAACATAGTAGGCTAAAAAAAAATTACTCCTGATTCACAAGGCTTATGTTTTGGTGGAAGAAGATGGACAATAAGCTGGATGGATAAATAAAATATGTTGTATAGAAGATGGAAGAAATGGTCAAGGAGAATATTAAAGCAGGAGAATGGAATAGGGAGCATGGCGGAGGGTTATAATTTTACTTAGAGTGACCTGGGAAGATCTCTCTGTGGAATCATTAGGCAAAGTCCTTATTTTATCTAACTTCATAGTCTTTTGTTCCCCTTTCTGAATGATTCTGTTTCTTCTAAAGATATATACTTAATAAAAGTGGAAGCACTTCTTGGATAAGGTTGTACTCTGTTCAGGGATTTGTGGTAACTGTGATTGCTTGATAGAATCTCCAAACAAATTCTCAAGAATCGCTTGTTGGACAAAGTGGATTGTCAAGCTTAAGGTTAAAATGTTTAATTCTGCCAAAGATCAGGTCTCAAACAACCAAGACCAACTCTAGAGTTAGTCATAATGATTTAACTTCCCCAAATACGCTCACCATTAGTTTAAAAGAAACAGTTTAAAGTTTTAAATTATTTCTTATATAAAATTGATTCTTCTCTTGCTTAGAAATTATCTGATGCTAAGTTACAGAAGCAATTTCATGTTCTAGTTGTTTTCTGAAGGTTATTGTATGGCGTCTAGTTCATCCATTTATTTGATCTTATACCAATTTCAATACACACTGCACTTTTAGATAAGAAAATATTTTGATTCTATTTTGAGATCCTTTGACTAATTTCCAATACAGGGACATATCTCTGACATTATATGGATAATATAATGTGTTATCCTTTGTGGGGAGGGATAAAGAAAGAGGAGGAAAAAGATAAATGAAGGAAGATGGAAGAGGGGAGAGAACCAGAAAAAAAAAAAAAAAAAAAGATAAACCAAAGCTTGCATTTTAGCCCATCTTTTCTATCATCAACATTATCTGGTTCTCTTATTAACTGACATACCAAGGCAGGACCATTTTTGATACTTTTTATATTTTAAAAGTAATTTCTCACATAGTGCTTGTATATCAATATCTTGTGTATGTTTCACATCAGTGACATTTTCCTTTAGCTTTTAAGACCTTTATGATCTTTCAGTTTGAACAGAATTCAGTCTACATATATAGGTCAGACTGTGAATACAGTCTTCTAACAAGACTCAGAATCAGTCTTGTTCTCATAGGATTATAGTCTGATGAGGGAAACATAATTTCCTTCATAGAATATATCACAGTTTGTAATTATATAGTTTATTTCTAAATTTACTTTTAATATTTGAATAAAGTACAAGAAAGAGCATTATTACACAATCATAACATTTTCTCTATGAGCATATCACAATGGTACTGAACAAAATTTGAGAAAATCCGCTTGAGAAAAGATGGTTGGGTAGGATCAGCCAGATGAAGGAAGGAAGTTGGCGGAGAGGGAGAAAGTTACAGGCTGAGGAAACAGCATGTGCAAAGATCCAGAGATAACAGAGACTTGGAGAGCTGCAAAAGCTGTGCAAGAAGGAGAGGAATAATCAATGAGGTTTAAGAAATACGCAGAGTCGGAGTTCATTATGAAGAGTTTTGTGGATTATATTTTTTATGACATGGAAGGGTTTTAAGAAAATGGCTAGAGACATGACAGAATTTGAGCATTTGCTATGTGGAAAATGTATAGAGAAGGACAAGACTAAGAGTGAAGTGGCAATGTGTTCTGGGAGAGACATAGTGGTGGCCTGGATCAGACCGATCAATGAGAAGAAAAGGGGACATGCTCCAAGGACAGCCAGGAGAATCTGCAGGACTTATTTGCATTTGGAAGATGAGGGGGATGACAGACATGATTCCTGGCTTCTGGTTTGAATGATTGTGTGGGTGGTGGTTAGAATCTTAGAGAAAGAGAACACTGGAGGAGGAACGGGCTTGGAAGGAAGAAGAAAAATTCGTCTTGGACATGTTGAATTTGAGATATGCAGCAAGCAGTTGCACTTATGTGTTTAAAGTTTAGGAAGTAGCTGAGGACTTATGCTTAGGCTCCATCACTAAGTAGAAGGATAGGGGTGGGGAGCAGAGCTTGGGGGAAGTGAGATTCTAGGAACAAACCTTGGTGGGCACTAACAAAACAGGTGCCCAGAGTGCTAGGAAGAAAAAAACAATAATAAATTATAAAAGCTAAAACATGTATAATACTATGTAACAGGCACACATAGTAGATAAATTTAATCTTCTTTTCACAGATGAAAAATACGTAAGCCCCAGAGAGTTTAAGTAAATTACAGACTCACAAACAGTACACGGTGGAACTGATTTAAGTCCATCTGTTCTAGCTTCAGAATCTATGTGCTCTTTTTTACACTTTACTGAAAATCACAGAACTAATCAGAAGCTCTAGGGAGCAAAGGAGTCATTACCACTGTTGCTGTTTGGAGGTCAAGGGCAATCAAGGCAGAAAGTTGTCAGTTAGTTTTGGTTAGTTACCTTTGCCATTCTTGGGAACACAGTTGCAGTTGTGTGGGCCTGAGAAGATAGGCTGCACTAGGTTGAGGACATACCTGGAGATAAGGAAATGAAAACAGCATGCAGAGATGATGCTTTCTAGAAGTCTGAGAAGGTAAGAAAAGAGGACTTGGGGAATTGTCTACTCATTGGGATAGGAAATAATTCATGGAAAGTACTTGATGTTACTTGATATGGGGGTAGAGCAGAGAGGTTTTTGTTTGTTTGTTTGTTTTTTGTTTTTTTTGTACTGAGGATTGAACCTGGGCTCTACCACTGAGCTACATCCCCACCCCATTTTATATTCTTTTTTTGAGATAGCTTCTTGCTAAGTTGCTGAGGCTGGCCTAGAACTTGTGGTCCTTCTGCCTTAGCTTCCTGAGGGATTACAGGTGTGCACCACCACTCCTGGCCATAAAGGGATTCTTTTTGAGAGGAACAATTATGAGAAATTTTTTTTTTCCCTAGAAGAAGGCAGGTGTAGTCAAAAGTAATCATAAAACAGTACTTGATTATGAATTAAAGAAATTCTTGTTTTCTTAAAATCTCAACTACTATTATCCCATCAGCCAGTAGCATTAAATTTGGATGCAGAATTTATAAGTAGAAAAATACCAGTTTATGACTTCTTTCTTAAGAATCTTGGAACAAATATGTTATAAATTTTATTCAAGCATAAATGGAGTAATAACTAAATTAAATTATTTACTTTTACCCAGGGCAAATGATAGTCATCTTTTAGTATATTTTCCTTTGTTTCCTCACTTCTTTCCATTTATTACTCCAAAAATACAAATGGCGAGAATTGCTTTGAGGGAGTCTTCTTAAAGATTAATTTTCCTTGTAATCTCAGATCAGGTTTAATTTTGAATCTAGGCTTTTGTTTATTTCAGTTGGATCATCAGCCTTTCTTTAACCTCCAAATTATTAAGAAGTTCTTCTGAAAGATTTTGTGGAAAATTACAGGAAAGACTGGCCTATTTCTCTGTGAGAAGGTAGGGCTTGGGAAAATGTCACCAGTGTCACCTTGGAAACATGCTATGTCAAGCCACAAGCAGAACTTTCCTACAAAGCTGGGTGGAAATGTGTCCTCTAAAATTTAGTGCAATTTAATGTGTGATATTCATTCTTTTTCTGCTACAGAGGGCCAAGATCTCTGAGAATACTTTCTTATTGAACTTCTCTGATTTTTTTTAAATTAGAGTTTTTACTGAATTGTACTTTACAATTTTCTTTCTTCTCAGTCTTAAAGCCGTAGCATGACTAATGAGCATGTGGAACTTTTTATAGTAATTTAAAGAATCTTCCCAGTGAGGAAGAATGATCTATAAAACGATGCATTTAAATGCAAAGTTATATTTGATGTAAAGTGTTATTTCAAGTAAACAGTTGACATTTTATTAAATTTACTTAAATAAAATTGCATTTATTGAGTGTATTTAATTTTTTTTTTTTGTGGTGCTGAGGATTGAACCCAGGGCCTTGTATATGCAAGACAAGCACTCTACCAACTGAGCTATATCCCCAGCCCCTGCATTTAATGATTTTTATACCTTAAACCTCTAGTTTGTGTTTTGCATATTATTTGAAGAAAAGTTCCATAAATAGAGCTTTACTCTTTAATGTTTTTAGGAAAACATTAAGGTTATCAGTCAATTCAGAGACTCATTTAGTCATTAATAAAGGAAAAGGGGTGTGGTAACAAAATTAATGACAGAAAGAAACCATTAATGATTATGTGCTTTTTAGTTTCAAGCCCAACAAAAGCACAAGTAAAACTAGTTAAAGAATCAGTCAGATACAACATTTTCCCCCTTCTAAACAGACCTTGTAGATAATTACAGTTGCTGAGTCATTTGTCATGTTACACTTTTCCTCACACTAGCTATAAAACATATTTCATGATCATTTCATGATTGATTAGTTATTCTCAGTAAAAAGTGCATGTGCCTTCCTCTATTAGAAGAATTCAGTGACTATGTGCTTGAGGAAACTCCTAGTACATATTCTTTGTTGAATGAAAAACAGAGTAGGGAAGCCAATTGAGGACATTTTTCTTCTTGGTTTAGTTGACTGACTGAGAGTGAAGGAATACCTTGTGTCCTTCCGGGGCACCGCTCACATCCTAAGCTTAGTATCCTTTTCTGAGAGAGAGAAACAGAGATGGATTTTCTCCATTCTGGGTTTATTCTGATGAGTCTCCACTCCTGACTTTAGGGACTGATGAAAAAATACAGAAAGGACTCTACTCATACTTTAACATGGCTGTACATCATGTCTGAGAAGTTTTTTATATTCAAAAGAAAATAACCTGGCCTATATTTGGTGTCTTGCTTTTGTGCCTCTAAGTGACAGAGTGTGTGTTCCTTCCCTCTTTAGGCTGTTATCTACTTTGGATAGAATTTTCTACCCCTTTGGAAATGGCTATTTTTTTTTTTTTTTTTTTTTTCACCCTTGGATATGGAGTTTATTATAAAATATTATTTGCTACAGTTTTCAATTAGAATATATTTAGCCAACATTACAGTAAAAGATAAGCAAATATCAAGACAATTACATTTTTAAAACTAAGCTATCCCATTTCCATAAATATCCAGTACAAACATTTAAGACCATTTCTTTTTTCCTAAAGTGATGAAAGTTCATTTTAATTTGATAAAAAGTACAAGATACACCACAGACATTAAAGTCAGGAATATTCACACAATGAATAATTTTGACGGTATCCTCCTCCCTAGTTTCCTCTTTCCCCAAACCCACACCCAGGCCCTTAACTCCTTTTCCTCCCCTAATAGTTCTCCTTCTACTTTCATGAATAAACACTGCTGATACTCAATTTATGTGATTATGTTCTTTAAGATCTATGGACAGAACTATAATCACTATATAATACCATGCTTTATTTATTTATTTATTGGTACTGGGATTAAACCCAGGGGCACTTTGCCACTAAGCTACATCCCCAGTCCTTTATAATTTAATTAATTTTTATGTTTTTATTTTTTGAGACAGAATCTCACTAAATTGCTTAGGGCCTCACTAAGTTGCTCAGGCTGGCCTCAAATTTGCAATCCTCCTGCCTAAGCCTCCTGAGCAGCTGGGATTACAGGCATGCACCACTATATTTTAATGCTTTTTAAAAAACACCTTCTCACATGTCCACACAGTCCCTATATCTATCATTTTGATGTCAAGATATTAAATATACCAAATTCTACCTAATATAGGACATTTTCATTATATCCAGGCAATTTTGTTGTGGAAATGGCTATTTTTTTGTGGCTCATATTTGGTAAGAGTTTGAGAAAGTCTTTGATTTTAGGAATATTTCTGGTGGTTAAAGTCAGGTTTGAGAGAGGAAGACGTTCTTTACTGTCTTTATACCTTGCTTTCTAGCTTCCCTAGGAAGATGGGTAGTCACAGATATAAGGGGACATATAGTGACCTTCACTTTATCTGAGCTTATTGACTTATTATAGGTCATTTATAATACTGATAAGCTGCTTGTCAATATTTGTTTTCTCATTGATATTTTTTCCAAACTATCATTCATTTAACAAAATTTACTGAAGATTTATTATGAGCTAGTCATTGTACTATAATTATAGGAAGAAGATGATTAGGATATAGTCTCTATTTTCAATATCTTAGTACCTAGAAAGAACACCAGTGGGCATACTGAACATATTTTAATTAGCTTAAGATTTTCAAAATAAGTTAAAAATACTAACCCATCATTATGACTATGTCAAATTAGCCTATAGAGTAAAAGCAAACTGCTGAGTGTGGTCCCAATAGCTTATCTTAGTTTGTATCAGAGCTTCCTTCAGGAGTGGAAGAGCAAAAAGGGAAAAGTAATGAAAAAAATGGAATTTGTTTTGAAAGCCTACTGCTTTCATCTGATTTTGCTTCGCTTGAGAAATCCTATTAGATAAGGAGCTCACAAAGACAGCAGATTCCTGAACTATGCATGAATTTCTACTTGAACATAAAGAAGCTGAAAATAAACATATTATTATTGTATTAATTCCAATAGAAAGACTTGTCATTCTGAACAGACACAAAACAATATACCATATGTGACTTTTCACACTTGCACATGCTCATTTAAAGAGTAGGGACACACATATTCACACGTATATATTCCTGTGTGTTCTCTTTGGTGGCTCACCAAGCTGTAGGGATATAACATTCTAATTTAAAAGTCTAGAAAATAGAAGCCCTTGCCCATTTTCATTCTAGTAAAATTTAATTGCTTCACTGACTTCATTGCTTATGGTTTTTATGACTCTGGATACAATTGCATTTTAAAATAACAGATTATCCTATAACATGATTAGTTTTCCCAAAAGAATGCATTGTTTATTGACTTACTGCATTGTGGGAAGGTAGAAGGGAAGTTACTTATAAAGGCTAGAAGACCAGATTATTAGGAAAATTTTCAGGAGGGCATATTTGTGGCTGTGGATCTCTACATAGAGGCATGGCAGATGGCACAGTGTAGAACAAGATGGTACGAACAGGCAGGGACAAGTCCTCCTTATCCTGAGCCCTAAACAAGGAAATTTTACTGCTGCTGGAGTAGATCAATCTCAGGACCTCTCTCCTCCCCAGAATGCAGATAATAAAGGTCATCTTCTTTTTTATAACACAAACGATGGCTACCTTCTTAAATGAAATTGTAATAAAACCATACAATTTACAGTCTCTAGATTAAATGTGATTTTTAGTCTTAATCATAGCAATAACAATATGAAAAAAGGTAGAACTAAGAGATCTATGAACAGAAACCAATTAAGCAGCTGCTTCAGACGTGTTAAATAGATTTACATTTGTGGAGCAGGTTTTATTCCCACTAGAGTTTATAACTTTTCAGAAAATTGAACTAAATATTGAGATTTGTCTTATTCCATTTAGTGCAGCTTTAATAGAATACTAGACTGGGTAAAGTATAAAGAACAGAAGTTTATTTTCTCACAGTTCTAGAAATAGGGACATCTTAGATTAAGGCGTTAACATTTGGTGCCTGATAAGGACTTCTTGCTGTGTCCTTGCACAGCAGAAGGAAGAAGGGTAAGTTAGTTGAACATAGTCTGAAGCCACTTACATAAGGGCTTGTATCCCATTCATGAAAGAGATGCCCTCAGACCTAATCGCTTTTTAAAAACTTGTTCTTTTTAAGCCGGGCGTGGTGGCTCAAGCCTGTAATCCCAGCACTTAGGGAGGCTGAGACAGGAGAATCGCGAGTTCAAAGCCAACCTCAGCAACGGCGAGGCGCTAAGCAATTCAGTGAGACCCTGTCTCTACATAAAACACAAAATAGGGCTGGGGATGTGGCTCAGGGGTCGAGTACCCCTGAGTTCAATCTCCAGTACCAAAAAAAAAAAAAAAAAAACTTGTTCTTTTTAGTTATACATGATAGTAGAATGTATTTTGACATATCATACATACATGGCTAATACCTTCTTAAAGTTCCTGACAAATAACTACTATCCTATTGACACTATGTGAGTGTTGAAGAGGATACATTCAGATCATAGCAAGGTTTTAGAAAAGTAGTATTTAAAAATGTATAACAGTATGCCACTAAATTATTTATGCAAACCTCATATTGTCCTTCAAAAACTGTATCAATGTAAGAGTGGAGCTTGTAAATATTTGCAAAAGAAAGTAGTGCTATAATTCAGGGGGAAATGTAAGATAGTTAAGAATAGAATTCCATGAGGTTTTACTGTAGCATCCTATCTCTGAAGAAGGATAAGATTGTATTTTTAAAATTTGGGGTGAAATTAATTTTTTTAAAGCTCATGATGAGATAATCTGCTAAAAAATTAAAAAGCCCTGAAGGTATTCTGTATTTGATAAACTTCGTTTGGAATAGTAAAGGTTGCCAAAATTTGTAAAATTTAGTGAAGAATTTGACTTTAAACCAGATGCTATATGAAATAAAAAGACTTTGAGTCCTTATGCATCACATGTATTCTGGTTACACAGTAATAAAAAGGTTCTTAAAGTTGATTTAAGAATGCTGAAAGTAATATAACAAGAGAGTTAAATATTTACAAAGAGTAGATTTAGAAGCAAGTAAGTATGTATATTTCCTGCACTACTGGGCACATTTATACAACTGTTAGCATGAACAATTTACTCCAGTGTTTAATAGCAGTTTATCTCGACCAATATGGTAATTTTTTAGTCCTATTATTTGTTATTGCTTCCCAGTTGTGAAAAGAGATATAGACTGGTGTTTGGTAGATTTTCAGCAATTTCATCTTAAAATCTAGTATAACCTGACTATAGAGGCCTCTAGGAGCATACTACTCTAAAGGGAGTTTTGGCCATTACTCAGTGTTCTGTAAGACAACCTCTTTTTCCTACATTTAGGAGAAATTGAGAGAAACCATAGCAAGACATTTTTCCTTTAAATCTCTTCTATCTACATCTGAGCTCAGATCCTTACCATCTGTGTTAATTAACTTTCTATCACTGTGACTAAATACTCGAGATATTTAGCTTAAAAGGAGTAAAGAATTATTTTGGCTTACTTCACTTAGCACGATATCTTCCAACTCCATCCATTTACCTGCAAATACCATGATTTTATTCTCTTTTAATGCTGAGTAATATTCCATTGTGTGTATATACCACAGTTTCTTTATCCATTCATCTATTTTTTTAAACAACTTTATTTATTTATTTTTAATGTGGTACTGAGGATTGAACCCAGTGCCTCACATGTGCTAGGCAAGTGCTCTACCATTGCGCTACAGTCCCAGCTCCCATTCCTCTATTTTTTAATATACTTTTTTAGTTGTAGACAGACATAATACCTTTATTTTATTTATCTTTATGTGGTGCTGAGGATCAAACCCAGGGCCTCACATGTGTGAGGCAAGCAATCTACTACTGAGCTACAAGTCCAGCCCACCATTCATTTATTGAAGGGCATCTAGGTTGCTTCCACAGTTTAGCAATTGTGAATTGTGCTGCTATAAATGTTGAAGTGGCTGTGTCACTGTGGTATGCTGTTTTTTAAATCTTTAGGGTATAGATCGAGGAGTGAGAGATAGCTGGGTCAAATGGTGGTTCCATTCCAAGTTTTCTAAGGAATCTCCACACTGCTTTCCAGACTGGTTGTACCAATTTGCAATTTAACCAGCAATGTATGAGCATGCCTTTCCCCTGACATCCTCGCCAACACTTATTGTGGCTTGTATTCTTGAAAACTACCATTCTGACTGGAGTGAGATGAAATCTTAGGGTAGTTTTTAATTTGCATTTTTCTAATTACTAGAGACGTTGAACATTTTTTCACATATTTGATCAATTGTATTTCTTTTTCTGAGAAGTGTCTGTTCAGCTCCTTTGCCCATTTATTGATTGGGTTGTTTGTTTTTTTGGTGTAAAGTTTTTTGTGTTCTTTATATATTCTGGAGATCAGTGCTCTATCTGATGTGCGTGTGGCAAAAATTTGCCCCCAAAACAGTGTGAAATTTAGAAGTCAATATACAGAATGAAATGGCTAATGTCTAAGAACTTGTTCAGACTGTAAACTAAGAAAATAATCTTGAAATGATAAATTTTGTTCTGAAAAACAAATTTTGTAGAGACTGAATATATGTGTGCATGCATGTGTATGTGCTTAAAGATATATATTTTAAAATGTGTCCAGATTTTAATTATAGTGAAGAATTGCTGAAAAAAGGACCAACCAAGAAAAGGGAGAACTCTAGGGTCATGAATAATTCTTTTTATGATGGAATTTATGCAATAGATTTTATGGGTAGTATGAGCTTCTTATGTTTGTAGAGATGGAATATATTTTTTATATATAATAATGCATTTGATTATTCCATAAAAAAATAAAGAGACTAATTTGTGAGAGCAAAAAGAGATGAGACTGAAAACATGATACTATTAATATTTTTCACTAAACATACCTTTATTTATCTATTGCCTTCTTTACTGAGCACCTCCTTCCAGTAACTATCAGGATTTAAGTCATATACTAAATATCGTGAGGTTAACAGAGTATAAGGGGACTAAAAACATATTACTACTTGGCTTCAAATCTTGATACTGCTGTTTGTAAAGGGTTATGATTTGGGCATTTTAAACCCATACTACATTCCTCTATAAAATGGGGATAGTAGTAGTACATAAAAGATAATGTTGCTGTGTGGGCTGGGATAATAAATGTGTGGTTCTCATGCCAAGAACAAGTAATCAGTAATCATTGGTTATTATACTTCTATTTTGTTAGTTCTGACCTTACACTGACTGCTATAATGTAAAACATGGTACTTCTCTTAAACTTTAAAATTAGCATTGCATTTTCTAAAACCTCTGCTGGAAATTTTCCATCTTAGAGTGAAGCTATATGATATTTTCAATTTTACCATTTAGAATTGATTAGTAACAGAGTAAGTATTTGTTCAATCCTGCATTCCAATGATGGCAAAGACATACTTTTATAATACAATTCAAATTTCTTAAAGGCAGATTATTTCTCTTTGGACTTAGGCATTATTTTTATACAGACTTTCTTAATGTATATTTTCTTTAGTGCTTCAACTCTTGTATTTTCCCTGGATCTACTTGTGAGTTCTATACCATAATTTTGATGATTCTTTTATTGTATTGAATCTTGTCACCAGGATTCAACTCTTGTATTTTCCCTGGATCTACTTGTGAGTTCTATACCATAATTTTGATGATTCTTTTATTGTATTGAATCTTGTCACCAGGAACTAAAATCACAGAGACTGTGACAGGGGACATTGTATATCATTAACTGAATTCTTTCCTAATTATGATAATCTTCTCTCTGGAAGATTTAGTTTTTGTTTAGACTGTGATAGGAGCAATTATAATTTTTAAAAATGGTAGGCATGGTTTAAACATTGATTATGACCCTTGCTTGTTGTATGATCTTGGTCAGTTAGTTCTCTAAGACAACATGAATTAGTGAGGTTTACATGTGATTACATACATAAAGCTCTTAGCTCAATATCTGGCAGAGTTGGCAAACACTCTTTCTAATTTATCTCACATTTGTACTTGGCTGCTATAGTTCGGATCCGGAATGTCCCCCCAAATCTCATGTGTTGAAGGCTTGGTCTCCACTGCAGCAATGTCCAGAGGTGGGACTTTTGGGAAATGATTGGATCATGAGGGCTCTAACGTCTTCAGTGGTCAGTGAATTAATCCATTTGAGGGATTAATAATTCAAATGGACTACTGGAAGGTGGTGGAAACTGTAGGCAGGTGGTACCTGGAAGTAGGTCACTGGAGTCATGCCTGGCATTGTTTATCTTTTCCCTGGTCCTGTCCCTCATACCCCCAGCCCAACTCTTCTTCTTGGCTGCCATGAACTGAGCAGTTTTCCTCTGCCATGCTTTGACCTTCTGCCTCATCTCAGGCCCAAAGCAATGGAACATGCTGACCATAGACTAAAACCTCTGAAACCATGAGCCAAAATAAACTTTTCCTCCTTTGAGTTGTTATTGTCAGGTATTTTGGTCATAGCATCAAAAAGCTGACTAATTTACTTGCCTTGCCTGCTCTGGATTTATAGGGGAATGAAATGTGAAAACCACGTTTAGAGATTCAGAGATTACACAGATCTTGTTCCTGATGGGCTACAAAGAAGAGAGAAAAAAGAAAGTTTACTTTTCATTCCCAGCATTTTCTTTCCAGCAAGTGCAATGGATTTCTGTGTCTCCTGCTATGAAAAATGCTCTTTCTCAAAATGAACTCCTTTCTTCTCTGAGATCTAAAAAGTGACATTTTTTTTCTTTGTCCTGGCCTGAGGATTTCAAATTTAGAATGACTTTGGTAAGTATAACCTCTAATTATTGACTTTGAATTCCTCAGGAAAAAAAAAAAGAAATAGAGCTTCCATGGGCCCAAAGGCAGGTCAGTAATAAGATGCTATGGTAGTTCAAAGGATAATCCTCACCTCACACAAACCTTCTGAAACAAACAACCAATCTCTGCTATTGCTGCTGAGGTCTTAGTGCAGGGGAGTTGGTCCCACAAAGAAGTGTAGAATTGAGGTAGAATTCAGCCACAGCGGTTCCTCCCAGTGACTGCCTCTTTTTCCCTTATAAGCTCTTTAAGGAGGTCGGATTTGAGTAGAATGCTCTTAGATTCTATACAGGCATCACTCAGGTAGGCTTGCCTCCTCCCTGCTAATTAATTTATGTTAAACATTCATAACTTTGTGGTTTCTTTTTTGTGTTGCCTTTTCCTCTGACTTCTAAAAATAGACTCTCTGGAGAATGTATGCTAGCTGACTAGGTTATGTTCTAAAATATTTCACATATAAGGAGTGCATTCTTCCTGCGAAGTGAGAAGCTGATGCAGAAAAAATTGCCAAGTACAAACAAATGCAAATTTTTCTTCTATTTTTCTGATCTGTAAACAAAATTGTTCAAGCAGTTCTTTAAATACTTTCTCATGATTCAAAACATGCAATAGTGCAGTTTAAACTTGTGCATTAATTTGGGACTATGTTTTAGTTATCTAGTTCAAGACAGATAATTTTATGGAATTATGCACATTTGATTTAGAGTGAAATTTACAATTAATCTGATTATTCATTTAAAAATGAAGTATATTTCAAATGAGAGTATTGTATGTCTCTTTTAGAGTTATAAAATAGATTTGCAATTAATTTAGAATATTTAGCAAACCTATTCATATATGTTATTATCCAAAACTCTTTGTCACTGTTGTTATTCTGTCAATAAATGTACATATTATTCTTGATTTGATTTTTTACAGCATTTGAAAATATGGATAGAAAAAAGTACCATTATGAAAATGTGAAGCAGGTTATATCACCACAGGCTTTCACTGAGGTTTTGAAATATAATAGAATTGAAATATGTAATATTTTGAAATATAATATACCACAGTCAGAATTCCATTCCAACAATCAAGGGATAGAGGAAGCTGAGCCCTATTTGGGCTCATCATGAACTATGGATTGGGTGATTTATTTTCAAATTAAAGGCTATGTAGACTGAATGATCTAAGATAGCTAGTCTTATATTTGCATTTTATAAATGTGAATACTCTAGATTGGACAGGGCAATTGATTTGTACAAGATCACACTCATTGCCACTTGCTATCAGAGCTAGATTCCAGGTTTCATGCCTCCCAATGTCATTGTTGCTCTTTATATTCGAAAACCTCTTATTATTTTAAAGAACTTCCTCTAAAAACATAATATTTTTGAACATCTGAATCTGCAGCAGAGACTGAGAAGGACGTGAGTGCAGGCAGTATATTTCAGAGGTCATTCCGTAGAGCAAGAGTAGGGGAGATGGAAGAGTGAGAAAGGAAACAAGTCTCTCCTGGGCAGTTGGGGTTTCATTTGGGTGAGACTTCCCGAGGCACCCCAGGGTGTCTGTGTATGGATGTGAGGTAGAAGCACTTGGGAATGGTGCCTGCCAGCCCCCACTGGTTGGAGGTTGCCCATGGGCCATTAACTCTTCTAGCATTTTCAGACTGAACTTGTTCAAGGGGGTTGAGCAGGCTTTCTGGAAGTTTTAGAAGGCCCTGGCCACAAAGAAGAAAAATGTATGTTGTTTGAGTTAGGCTGCTTCCAAAAAAGTTGAATCTGTACTTAATATTTTTTTAAGCATTTAAGCATTTATTTAAAAGGGGTAACATAGACTTCTCCCAGGAGGGGGAAGTGGGGCATAGCTGGTATCCCCAGAAATACATGTGTTTTGCCTTTTTATATGTCCTGGGCTTCCTTTGTTCTCCTGCTCTCTTCCCCTTATTTCTCTCCTTCCTTAGGTGACGAGGCCCGGGATGTTCAGTGGGATGGCCAAAAAGCACATGGATGGGGGAAGGGCCCAGGTATAATTAACAACTCCTTAGGACAGGTTACCTTAGCAACTGGTTGGAGCAGGGGCCATAAGGGTGGAGGAAGAGCTCTGGAGGCATTAGCATTTCAATACTTCTCCAAATTGGTCTCCTTGATTGACCTGACTCAGTTTACCTATCTACACTGACTGCCTGTCTAATTCTGGCTTCATTCCCCCCTCTAGTTTTAGGAACTCCTTACTGCTGTAAGGAAATGGGTCGATGACCTATCTGGCTTCTTCCAGCTGAGAGGGGTCGACGTGAGGTGGCACAAGCAGCTTGGAGTTCCCATTTAGGACTTGGGTCGGATCAAGTCTAGTAGGGGAAGAACAGGTTGTAAAGTCATCTGGGGTGGGTGCTTCTATGAGGAACAAGATGACATGAGTACTGGAATTAATATAGATGTTGCAGCATCTGGAACGTTGATGAATATCATGAAAATGATACAAATCAATAAATAATCTCTTACTAGGAAGTACAAGGGCTGAGAATTTGTCCCCATAACAAGGCTGGAGAGGACAAGGCATGTAAACATAGTATTTAATTTTTAACATCGCAGATGTTTATCTTCTTAATATATAGTTAAGCAAGTTAATACCATCTGATTTTGTAAAATATCTTTTTATTGGTATGACTTCTGTGTTTAGTACAGATCCCTTGATTCTGGTACTTAGGGCTAGATAATTACACTAGCAAACATTAAGTCTACCTGTGTGCTTATTTGGAACTATCTAGTGTAGCTGGGGCTGAAAAGTCAGATATGAGTGAAAGGAGATGGTGAAGGCCTTCATTGGGTACGCATAGCTGGATCTGAGTTTCTTGTAGTATGTGATTGCACTGCTCCAAATTTTTATCATGGGATGACTCAGGACTTTCCATCTCTTAACAAAATGTATTTATTCTGATCATTTTGTATACATTTCCTAAAATGGAAATTTGTCATCCTTGTCTCTATCCTGACCAGGTGAGGTGCTTCAAGTCTCCAAACCCTAAAGCTACTTTAGACAGATTCTCCCTATAGTTTCTATTCTCTCCTCTTTCACTTCTGGCCCCTGTCCTGCTTCTCCCTTTTATTCTTTTCAGTGACTTCCCATTTACCCTACCCTCCATGTTCCATATCTTCATACTTGATTTCATCTGACTTTGGATTCCCTAGTTCTCACTGTCTTCCTCTGTCAATGAGTTCCCCAAGTTTTCCAGGAAGTGATGTATTGAAATATAGTTCTATACTTTTAAAACTTGAAACTGAAGAGTGAAGCTGTTATTTAACTTCAGAGACACTCTCTAACTCAAAGTTCCAGTAAATATGGACATTTTCCTTTTACATTTAGAGTTGGAGGGGACTTCAGAGATAATCTAGGTTGTTCCATTTTAATTTTCCAGTTAAGAAGTACTATGCAGAAAGCTTATACCACCTGCTCAGGTTCCACAATTAGTAAAGGCAGAGATCTTTCCTGTGTATCAATACCAGCCTAATATGAGGTATTAATTTGTGTGAATGTCTAGACAGTGAAAACTTCTAGTGACTGGGGACTAAATCTATTTATATGATTTATATAACACCTATAAGGTGTCATAATAATAGATTACTCAATAACTATCAGATGGGATCCAATGGAGCCCTTCAAATAATTCATGGAAATGGAAGAGAATGCCTTTCTGCCATTTATTTATTCTTTCTATTAATATCATCTGATTATTTAGCTTTCTTGAGAGTGTTTTGTATGGATTACTGAAGTATTTAAATCTGTAAGTAAGTTGAGATGGATGAGGCAAGACAGTCTAAAATCAGCCAAATTTTTATATTTATAAATTATCTTTGATTTTTTTGCTTTACATTAGTAGATTTTCCCATGCACCCCAAATTATAATACTCCTTAAAAATGTAGGTAATATATAAGATTATTTTATTTTAGAATCTTTTTTACTCTTCAGTGATTACTGATATATCAGATTCTTCATAAAAATCAACCCTGAAGGGATGAGCTGCAATTTAGAATTGAATAATGTCCCCTCAAAATTCATGTCTGCCCAGAACTTGCCAATGTGACTTTGTTTAGAATTATGGTTTTTGTAGATAAAATCAAGACGAGGGCCTACTAGTGTATGGGTGGGCCTTAAGCCCAATGTGACTACTGTTCTTATAGGAAGAGAGAAATTAGGACATAGATTGAAGGGAAAAGGCCATGAGAAGACAAAGGCAGAGATGGGACTGGTGCATCTACAATCCAAGGAAAGCCAAGGATAACTAGAAGCTAAAAGAAGCAGAGGAAGATCCTCCCCTTGAGCCTTTAGAGAAGGAGCATGGTCCTACCAACACCTTTAGTTTTTACTTAGAGCCTTTAGAACTGTAAGAGAATAAGTATCCATGTTACTTTGTTTTGACAGACCTAGGAAACTAATAGAGATGTGAAAATGGCATGGCAAATAGTTTCCAGGATTATTTACAATACCCTCATCCTTCCAGGAAGAACTTTGAGGTCACCAGTCAGCATTATTTCTTTTCTTTTTTCCTCCTCCTACTACTCCCCACCTCTTCTTCTTTTTTTCTACCAGGGAATGAGCCCACCGAGCTACATCCCCAGTAGTTTTATAATTTTTTATTTAGAGATAGGGTCTTGCTAAGTTGTTTAGGGCCTCACTAAGTTGTTGAGGCTAGCCTCAAACTTGCAATCCTCATGCCTCAGCTTCCTAAGTCACTGGAGCTAAAGACCTGTGCCACTGCACCTGGCTAAATCCGCAGTATTTCTTGAGTGCTCAGTCCTGCTCAGTAATGTTTTAGAATAAATAATATATTAGGATGCAAGGGGTGCAATAGAAGAAGACAGAATTTTAATTTTGTAGGAATTTGAGTTGATTTAGGCAGATAAAACAAGCACTACGAAACAGAAAGTTTAATTAATAGGTGATATGGAACTGACAACAGGTGCAGAAAGATTTCAAAGAAGGAAGACCACACCATGGGCTTGAAAGGGCAGCTTCCTAGATTACATTATTTGAGTTTGGCCTTGAGTGGAGGGCTGGGCTTCTAAAGGAGATCCTGTACTGGGCATCTTCTGGGAAAAGGATGAGCACAAAGGATGAGCACAAAGGTGGGAAGGATCCTCCTGTGTGTAGGAGGCTGACCTAACTGGAGTATAGGTGAGATAATTGGGACTGGGGTGAGACTGATGGAAGAAGAAAAATAAGACAGCCTGGACTCAAAGTGGTGTCCTCCAGAACATATGACAAAACCTGGTTTTGGAATATATAATTACCAAAAATGTAGTATGGTGTGTGGTGATGGCAGGTCCTGCTCTGGGAGGTAAAAAAACCTCTTCTGAGTGTGTCAGTCACTGTGTGACTTTAGGCAGGTTATAGTTCTTTGTGGTTCTCACATTGGACTAAATTAGAGATTGTAAATTGATTTACTTTGATCTGACTCCATGTTTAGTAAGGCTTGCATATTGTTTTAAAATTTTTGAGTATTAATTAGAAGTTTTTCAAATTTAAGACTTTCAAATGTCCTTTGTCCAAAATAAAATATGAAGCAACTGGTGGACATTTATACCACAGCAATGACCGTTGTAGCTAATGCCATTTAGATGACTTGCATGCTGTCCTAGTGCCAGACCCGACTCAGCTTCCTCATGTATCTACAATATATGTTTAGCTCCTCTGGGCATTTGAATTAGCAAGTCCTAGACCGATGGATCCCCGCTGGCTGCTACTGTTTTCTGAATTCATGGCCACTTTCTTAACTGTGATGAAAATCACATCGCCTTATAAATTTTTGCTCATCTTAATTGAAGTAGAATGCTTTACTTTCCTAGTGTGTCGTGACTAAGGAAAATTCATCTGTACTTTAAAATTATAGTATAGTATGTTTCTGTGTGTGTGTGTGTATGTGTGTGTGCGTGTGTGCACAACAGTGGAGGGAGGGAGATATTGAGACAGTGACAGAGAAAAAGGCAGAGAAAAAGATATGCATGTATTTTATTGAATTTACTGTAAGATTTCACTGGAAAAGATAATTCTTGCATAGATTATTGTTAGTCATATCACCAATTTATATTTATATGTTCAAAGTTCTCTCTTTCCTTAAGAAAAAGTTTATTGTAGGCTATATAGTCAATTTTACCTTAAAAGAGAGAAAAAGTCATGTTAGCTTTTCATTGCTATGACCAAACTACCCAACAGAACAACTTAGAGGAAGAAAAGTTCGTTTTGGCTCACCATTTCAGAGGTTTAGTTCATGGCTGGCAGAGTTCATTCCTCTGGGCCTATGGGCATGGTGGATGAGCACTCCTCACCTCACAGTGATAGGAAAGCAGAGAGAGATAAAGGGGGAAGGGGCCACAGGGAAGATGAACCCTTTGTTGTATGTCCCCAGTGGTCCAACTCCTTCAGCCATGCCCCACCTGCCTACAGTTAACACCTAGTCAGTCCATTCAAATTAGGATGGACTGATTAGGTTACAGCTGTCCTAATTCAATCCTTTTATCTCTGAACATTCCTATACTAACACAGGAGCTTTTGGGGGAAACTGCGTATCCAAACCATAACCAAAGTATATATGTTAAATTTCATTACAAAAATTTTTCAAGTGTGAATTTTATATATATATATATATATATATATATATATATATTCATTTTTAGTTGTTGATGTACACAATGTCTTTATTTTATTGTTTTGTATGTGGTGCCCAGGGCCTCACGCATGCAAGGCAAGCACTCTACCGCTGAGCTACAATCCCAGCCCTCAAGTGTGAATTTTTTTAAATGAATTTAGGAAGACTTGAACTTGTGTACAGCATGTGTTGCCAAGGATCATGTACGCCAATATGCTTCCTTTAGTTGTCTCCTTTTTTCCCTCCGTTGTATAGGATGTTGTGTATTATTACGATTTGTGTGTTGATTCTAAAGTGAAAACCTTAGTGTGTAAATTCAGCGTTTGATAGAGGTAGCATCAGTGTTTGATTATAGAGGCATTTTTAAGAAGATATCACTCTCCTAGTGGAGTCCTTCTTATGAAAATATATAGACAAATCTCATTTAAGAATAGGTGTAGAGATTTACTTGCACAGAATAGAAGAATCTTAAGTATGCAAATTTTTATTGCTTTGGGGAATAGACTAATATTTTATTTTGTATTTGCATATCTTGCAAGTGTGAAAACTTTTCAACAGATCTAGGTTAAAAAAAGTTAATTCAAATCTCTATTTGAAGCTGAATTACTCTTGTACTCTAATTTTTCTTGCTTGATATGTCTGTCTCAGCATCACATAACTTTACCAGAGTTATACAATTTCCCTTAGAAAGAAACCCTGCAGGTACACATAAGTAAAATTAACAGGTAAAAACCATTCTGGTACAATATTCTTAGAGGGCAGTTTAACAATATGGTGTATAACAATGACCCTATAAATGTTACATATAGTAATACCATTTCTAGAATGTATTTTATGTTTTATTCAAGACTTATAAGGATATTTATCCTGCATAATTTATAGTAGTAAAAATCACAAGCATTTAAAGTTTTAAAAACCTTTGAGCATTTAAAATGTTTATTAATAAGGGATAGTTAAAAATAATTCTATATTTTGGAATACTTTGTAGACATTAAAACATAATGCTTTTGGGGCTGGGATTGTGGCTCAGTGGTAGAGCACTTGCCTTGCATGTGTGAGGCACTGGGTTCGATCCTCAGCACCACATATAAATAAATGACTAAATAAAGGTCCATCAACAACTAAAAAAAAATTAAGCAAAACATAATGCTTTCAAGTTGAATCTATTTCCCTGTAAATGACATAATTTCATTATTATTTATGGTTGAATAAAACTCCATGACACAACTTTAATGTTAAGAGAAAAAAAAATAGGAGACCATGTAATATGATCCTATCATATTATACAATATCTCTCTCACATACACACACTATAGATGGTCTTATGCTTGATCTTTATTTTATCTACTAAATATTATTCCAGCATATTTCACTTTATAATTAGAAATAGGGAGTTATATGGACTGAATGCACGTATCTTAAGTGTACAGCTTGGCAAATTTTTACATACATGTATATCTATGTAACTACCACACAGGCCAAGATCTAAAACATTCCCAGGATCCCAGAAGGCTCTTTTGGGACTCCTTCCAGTCAGTACCCTCCAAAGGTAACAACTCTCCCAATATCTATCATTTTAAGTTAGTTAGCCTGTTCTGAACATGACATAAATGCATTCTATACTGAATACTGTTTTAGCTTCTATTTTTCATTTAACATTTAAGTTCCATCCATGCTGCTACTTTGGGCTGCAGCTCAATCTTTTTCATTGCTTGTAGTATTCCTTGTATGAATATACCCAACATTTATCATTTCTACTGTTGATGAACTTATGTGTGGCTTCTAGTTTTGATCCTTTGAGAACATCTTTGTGCTTGGCTCTGGTAAACATGTGCACTTGCTTGTTATGCACACATCTGTGGTGGAAGTGCTAGTTCATTGGATCAGAGCATGTTTAGCTTCAGTAGATACTGCTTAAAGTTATTGTGACAATTTGAGTACCTATCAGGAATGTTTCTAAGTTTAGTTGCTGAAATTGCTATTAGTTGTTATGGTTAATCTTTTGAATAACTCATTTTTTTTCTGGTTATATAGATATTTCATTGTATTGTTAACCTGAATTACCTTGATACCAAATGATGTTGAGCATATTTTAATATGATATTTGGCTACGTGGATATCTTCTTTTGTGAAGTACTTATTTTTTTTTTTTTTTTTTTTTTTGGTACCGGGGATTAAACTCAGGGGCACTCTACCACTGAGCCACATCCCCAGCCCTATTTTGTATTTTATGTAGAGACAGGGTCTCACTGAGTTGCTTAGCGCCTCGCCATTGCTGAGGCTGGCTTTGAACTCGCGATTCTCCTGTCTCAGCCTCCCTGAGTGCTGGGATTACAGGC
>PVHX01005062.1:0-38082 GCA_004024805.1 Geosciurus inauris | reverse complement strand
AAGTACTTATTCAAGGTCATTTTTTAAAAAAACTTAATGGGTTTTTTCCTTTCTGATTTTGTGAGAATTCTTTATATGAATCTTTTGTTGGATAGATATATTGTAATATTGTTTTTTCATCTCTGGCCATTATAGGTTTTTAGAGGTGGTTTTTGATTAGCAAAATGTTTTTAGTTTTTATGTAGTTCAATATATTAACATTTTATTTCGTTTAATTTTAGTACCAGGGATTGAACTCAGGGGCATTCGACCACTGAGCCACATCTCCAGCCTTATTTTGTATTTTACTTAGACACAGGGTCTCACTGAGTTGCTTAGCACCTTGCTTTTGCTGAGGCTGGCTTTGAACTTGTGATCCTCCTGCTTCAGCCTCCTGAGCCGCTAGGATTAAGGCGTGTGCCAATATACCCGGCAACATTTTATTTTTATAATTACTTACTTTTTGTGTTCTTTTAAAGAGGAATTTGCCTATCCCAAGGACATTATTCACCTTATTAATTTTCTAGATGCTTTTTTAACCATTTACATTTAGGTATTAGACCTATTAGGTATGGCGTCAAGGTAGAGATTAAGATTCATTTTATTTTGTATATTAAAAGCATTTTGAGTTGGCCTACAATCATTGTAATGAATTAAATATATATGTATATGTGTATATATGAATGTACATGTGCATATAAGCATATATGCAAGTGTATATACATGCTCGTTTATTTTAGAAAAAATAATTTATACTCATGGCACATATTTAGAATAATCAGCTTAAATAACACAAAAGCAAAAGTATTTTTATCTTTGAGTGCTCTACACTAGTGCTGGGAAATTATTATGACATTGAAACAGACAATTGGATATTTTTCTCTACTGCAAAATCTTGAAGTGTGAAAAAGTCAAATCAATTTTCTGTTTGGACTGATTCTAGGTTATTCTGATTACAAAACACTTTTTGTGGCATTCCATGGATTCCTGCTATACCACAACTCAGTATAATATGGATTGGGGAAGTGATCTCTGTTAGAGTCCACTTAGTGTCATGAAATCACTCTATCCTATTTTAACCTTCATTATTCACTGTGATGGAGCTGTAGTGAATTAAAAACGAAAAAGATATTAAATTTATTGTGAAATGTTTTAATTATTTTAATTTTAGAACACTATTTAAGATACAATGTAATAACTTATTATTTATCTTTTAGCCAGCAGGCCGACAAATTCCAAAAATAGTTCTAAAAAGTTGCCTTGTATATATGGTAGATAAGAAACACTTGGAAAATGCAGTCTATATAGTCCATAAGTGCATAACTATTACAGTTAAATAGAACTAATAGTGATATCCATCTTAGTTCAATATGAAGAACAGCATTTATAAGTATTATTTCTATCCAAAAGGAGAAGAAATTATTTCAAGTGGCTATGAACTCCTGCTATTACAAGTGTTTAACATGGAAAGCCTGTGACACAAAAGATGAAAAGTACTTCTCAATTGGACTGAAAAATGGTCTTATATTTTTCTTCTCATTCAATGAGACTAGCGTAGAATGGAATATAGTAATGACTTGTGAGCTTATTAGTTATGTCATTGTAATTTCAGAAGAACTGCTCAGATAGAATAAGAATTTATACAAAATAATATTTTTGTGCCTGCTGTATCTAGAGATGGCTCTCCTATACTGGTTAGTTTGTATTTTAATTTTTTTGGAACATAATGAAATGGAATTTTTTGAAGAACAAGATAGAGTCTGCCCAAGAGATTGAAAGTTCCCTTTAATTTCTATGAAATGCAATGGGCTTAATCCTCAGATAGTTTATTATTCTTGCCCTTTGTTTGAGAGTAGAATTCTTTAATAGTCCCAATGGTCCTGGATCCTGGGGCTGGTGTGATTCTCTTTTAAGAGAAGCATGTGACAGAGGGCTTGCTTTTGATTTAGCCAAAACTTTGTAAATAGACATTCAACCCATCTAGGAATAGAGCATCTTTTCTACTATCATACTTCTAGGGGTAGAAACTATAAAACATATAGACTATTTCTGCAATGGGAGAGAAGTCGGAATTATTTGCTATATGAAATATAGTTACAGTCTTTTGAAGTTTCATTTACTCTTCACAACTCTAAAAAATTATTTTTTTAAGGACACAGTTGACAATAGAGATCCTCAAATTACAAGCAGGAGTTATCCTGAAGGTGTCCTGAAGGTAAGATTAGTGACATTTAAAAATTTTATGCAGTCATGGTAGAAAAACTGAGAATCAGTGAAAAGGTAAAGTTCAGCTTGGATTATCTGTAATACTAATTAAAATAAGAAGAGAGCCTAGGATTTCTGATTAATAACTTTCTCCTCCTTAATATTTTATCATTTAAGATTCTTAAATGCTTAATTCTTAATGCTAAGCCATTTTTGTTACCCTTGAAACATTTATATTATTCAAGCAATATAAATATGCTAAATTTGTTAACATGGTTGGGTGGATGTGTGTGTGTGTATAAAACTTAAAACTGTGCAGTCATATAGTGCTTGGAACCTGGCTTCTTTATACTGTGTCTCTGACCTTGGGCTTTTAGAGGAAATATAATAGCCCATCTTGAAAGTTATGTTCCAACCTGTGCCACAGTAGGAGATGTGGAGTAAATAATTAAAGTTGCCTTTATCAAAAGCACTGCACAGCAGGAAAAGAATAAAAAATCTTCCTTGAGAAGAGAAACTACTAAATCACACAGTGAGAAATTAGGGGAAAAGTTAACAATGGAGAGCAAGCCATCATAAATAGTGCCTAAAGGAAGTGAAAAATATTTTAAAAACAAGACTCAGGCTTAGAAAGGTGGAAATATTCCAGTGAATTTGCAGGCTGCAAGTAATTTTAGAATCAATTTCTCCCTTGACACTCTATGCTGGTATTTTCACAGATATTGGTATCCTATTTATATTGCTTATAAAAAAGCTACTAATGGTGAAGCCTATGTCTTCTGCACATTGATCAGAAACCTTCATACTTTATCAGTCATGTAGTCATACACTGCTTGGTATATAAATGGATGGCCCATGTTTAAAAATAGGTTCTCTTGGTATATAAATGGATGGCCCATGTTTAAAAAAATACCTCCTGAAATAGAGGGTGTTACAAATTTGCTAAGAATGTTACTTACATAGGGCTCTAACAATTCAAAGGAAAGCAGTGCAATACCTAATTTTTAGGATTGCCTATGGCCTGGCATTCCTTATTGTAAGAATAAATTATATTTTTTCAGCATTTAGTATATGCCACATACTGCTTTAACTTCCTTCAATGTCTTAAATTCTTGATTCTTCCTAACCATTCAATAAAGAATGTTCTATAATTGATCTCATTTTGTAATGTCACTGAGGAAGAGAGAGGTTAGTAACTTAGTCATGATCACACACCCGGAATGTAGCAGTGCTGGGATTGAATCAACACCAACTGGCTGTGGAGGCATATTTTAACCACTGCAAATGATTTTTATGTCATGGCCAGGAATAGAAAAGTGTCAGTTGTTGATTTGATGTTTACATGAATATTGCTAGAATCATCACCTTTATGTAGTAACCTTGCCAGATAGGTGAATGTAGGGAGGCAGGTGGCCGGAGGCAACATGGGTCTTGGTCTTTACTTCCTGAGCATATGCCTCTTCATTTATTACATTCATTCAATACTTGTGTTGAACAGAGGAGTCAAGGAGCCCTGCATGCCAGAAGACATCTGTTCCTGTGTACCTGACCTTGCTTTGCCTATGTAACAGTGAGGAGGTGGAGATGTGTGTGTTAAACAACACCTGTGGGGAATGTGGGACTGTATTTGAGCCTCAACTATTTTTCATTTTAGTTACAGAGTATGTAGAAAAGTTTTAAATAAAAAATCAAGTTAAAAAATGAATAATAAAAAGTTAAAAGACTAGATACTAGTGTTAGCAAACATACTCTCCCATAAGACTTTGAAGTAGGAAGGATCTCTTTTTTTTTTTACTTTAATGTGAAGATTATAGGATCTACATCTGTATCTATATATATATATTGCAATTTTATGAGTGAAAAAATTTCAATATCTACAGTTTTCAGTTATTGATGAGTGTAATTATGCCCATGATAAGATTACTTAAATAGTACCTATGTGCCAGGCACTCTTCTAAATATATATATTATCTCATTAATCACCATACTGAGTGTTTTTTGTATTATCAAATGAAATTCACTGAATACAGCTTAAATATTGGAAGAGATAGCTTTAATAATTCCTTTAATTGAAGTTAATATTAGCAAAATTAGCTAAAAATTTAGAAAAAGTAGATAGTTTTTCATTTTTAAAATAATATGTCTTTTTTCTCAATCCCAGATAGTTTTGAAAATCTTCTTTCTCCTTGATCAGCAGAACTGATGCATTATTTTCCCAGTTTATTTTAAACTAAGCTAAAAGCCCAACAATTCATCAGTATGTAGCTTGTGGGTATTATTCTTGAATAGATACACCTAAATAAGCTATTTATAATTTAGCTAATTCACTTTGTGAAGCACATCTTCACTTGTGAAGGGGGATTGCATGCAGGAACTCATATAAAAATAGAAGCATGGAGGTATTTTATCATCGCATCCTTTTACAAATGCATTTTATTTCCATTTTATTTCTTTTTCCTCTATACTTTTCAAACCAAGATAGCAATTCAACAAAGAAAGTAGCAGGTTTTGTGGAAGACTCTCCTCATTTTAGACTCTATGCAGAAATGTAGGATAATGTTAGATGTTTTGTTTTTGGAAGAAAATGCAATGATAAAATCTCTTTATGTTGAATTACATGAGAAACTCATCCTCATCCCCTTCTCTATGTTGGATGTTAAAAAGGTATTAAGAATATGTTCAAAGATCAGAAATGGTGCGCCTCAGCCCCTATTCCCTATTTTCAAATGTCTACTTAGCCTCCAATCCAAAATTTAACATGTTCACCAACCATTTTCTTTCCCCCAAATCAACTATTTTCTTTTTTAAACTTCCCTATTAATATTAATGATAGAATTTCCCTAATAGACCAGTGGCAGAACCTGGGTCATTTTTGAAGGTCTTTCTCTCTTACTCATTACATTCACCTGTTACAAAATTTTAGCATTTCTTCCTACAATATTCTTCTAGACCCTGTAATTCCAGGGTTAGAGCTCCACTTCAGGACTCTTCTTGTGTTGACCAAGATAATCGCTACTTGCTGGTGTTCTCTTTCTTCTCTAATCTATCTGATGTAAGACTCTCAGATTTAAAAATCTTTAATAATTACCTCCTGACTCAGAATTTAAGGACAAACTTCTCAGTTGGGATTCCAGGACCTCTACAATATGGCATCACGAAACTATTCCTGTTTAATGCCCCCTATTTGCAAAACAAGTCTATTCCCCAACCAAACTGTATTATTATCTGAAGGTGGATCATATGTCTCTGTTTTCTATCTTTATTCTGTTTTCTATAGTTAAAGTAATTTCTTAACCTTGGAATAACCTTGATTCCCTCCTCTACTTTTCAGTATTCTATTTGCCTGTGTAGATATCTACCTATCACCAGCAACTCTTTCTTCCTATCCCAACCTAAAGCACTCCCTTTTCTCTATGAAGCTTTATTGCCTCTTGCACTTCCTTCCAAGTTCTTTCTATTAAAATCAATGTTACAGTTATGGCACTCATTAAACTCTCTTGTCCTCACACTCATGCACACATGTATGAATTCCTTATAAAAAGTTGAATATATATATATATGTATACCTGAGATGTATGTGTGTGTATCTGTCTATCTATCCATCTGTCTATCCATCAAAAAGGCTTGCCTTTAGCATATTAAAAATTCATCTCAAGCTTTGGGCAATGTTAACCTGGGGATTCGCTCTATCACATGGTAGACTACATAAGGACATATTGCTTTTCTAATTATTGGACCTGAAAAGTTCTCTTCTGCAATCCCAGTGTGAGTCAGCTGAAGATTTTTTTCCCTCCACATATATGACATTAGTTATGCTTCATTTTCTTTCTGGTTCTTCTTGTGATACATGGTTTATAATATGAATGACCGACTGTACAGACTTACAGTGTCATTAGACCCACGCTTGCACTATAGATTCGAAACTTACCTTAGCCACTTAGAAAAAATTAGAATTCAAAGCAGGTCTTTTTTTCCCCCTTGTAATCCCCACCTCACCACAAAACCTACACAAGTGTAGGCTCACATAGAGCGTAATTAGTATAGCAACATTACTGCTCTGGGCCTGCGTCACAAAATATTCAACCAGTGGGTAAAAGCTATCCCAGAACATTTTAGAGTGAAATCTTCACTCCACTGCTAAAATATTTCCAACAATAAACAACAAATATTTGTCACAACTTCTCTTTGGTACTCCTCCTGAAGGAGGAAATCCCAATCTATGAGAATGCAGATTTTGCTTTCTGTAATGATTTTGGACACACTAAATCATATTTATGATTTTAATGCTATAAATAATTATCTTTGGAATTCTCAGATTGATACAACTAGTTTGTTTATGGATGGATTTAAAAGCAATTTTGAGAGAATATGTTAGTACAGTTGTCAAAGTGTGGTTTTAGAAGTCTCTGAGATCCTTAAAAGAAATCTGCTAGGTCAAAATGTTTTTATAGTAATACAAAGATATTATTTGCCTTTTTCATGCTCATCTTTTCAGAAATAAGCAATAAAATTTCCTAGATACTACATGGTATCTCATATCACAATGGACCAAATGCAAAAACAAATATGAGAATCCAGCTATCCTCTATTAAACCAGATATTAAATGGATTTGTAAACATACAAAACAGTGACACAGTTCTCACTATTTTCTTGAAAAGATAGTTCTAAAATAAAAATACATTAATTTTCTTAATATTTTATGGGTTTGTTATGGTTATTTAAATTATAAGTATCAAACATTTCTTAGCTTAATTTCTGATATGCTAAACCTAATAGATACAATGATATAACAGAGCTTTCTGGAGTGCTCAATTGAAATCCTGGTATTATCAAACAAATTGTAGTTTTTTGTGTGTCACAGGTGTATTATTTTAAATTGTGATATTAGGCATGACAATTGATTCAATTAAAAAATTTGAAAAAATTAATCTATCAGATTGATATGTCTACATATATTCATAGTCCTGTATATATTTATCATATGGATATCTATGCATATGTGTACATGGATCTTTCCAGTAGATTAAACTTGCTAATTATGTTGTCAAAGTATCTTCTATTGTTACTTATTTTTGACATATTTTATATGTCAGATACAGAGAGAGGTGTATAAAAATACCATATTATGAAAGTTGTTTCACTATCCTAGTATTTTTATGAGTTTTTTGCTTTATATGTTATTATATGTAATAAAGTTTAAAATTGTCATATACAACATTAAATGAATGCCTTTAATGGTAAAAAAAAAAGAAAGTGATTGTTTGACTTTACTTATTTTTATTAAAACTAAAATAATATGATGAAATAGCTGTTCTGTTTTACTATCATATTTCAGAATTACTTTTCTTTGATTTTAATAATCTGAATTTCATTATATGACTATTATTTAGTTATTGGAAATTATTTTAATATTCTCACATAATGGAAACATGAGCTCTCTCAGAGGATTAATCTTAAAACAATACAGTGATAATTGCTTGAATTTCCCAACATGTACATGATTTTTCCCTAGGTTAGAATTTATGGGTTTTTTTTTTCTTCCTATAAACAAACAAGGATACAATAGAAGTGACATCTATTATGTATCACATTATTACAAACAAAATATGCATTAACAATGGGTTAAATAAAAATATATTAAAAAAGAGGTCAGCAATATAAACATTGATATGAATAGGTGCAATAATGCTAAATAACCAAATATTTTTTATCTAGATAACTCTGTTCCTAAAAATGATATTTTCTCAGATGTACCCTTGAATTAAAATTAGGGCCATCAGACTTACATGAGCTAAGTATATAACTTACATTTGAAAACAGAATAGCCACATGTTAAATACTTCAAGAGAATAAAGAGGGTTAGAGAGCAATCAAGGGTTCAGTAAACAAAATATATATATTAGAAATAGAGACATTTTTAAAGTTTAGAGATCAAACGGAAAAAAGGCATAAATATAGAAAATGCAGTTTTGAATAAATTGAGCATTTGGGTTGAGGAAACCGAAAGCATCTTTTTATTATTTTTAAATTTTCAGTTGACACAGTCATTGTACCTGTGGGATACAGTGTGATAATTTGATGTATTTATATACTGTGTGATGATCATTTTGGGAAATTAACTTTTCTTTAAAATTTTTTTTTTTTTTAGTTATGCACAACAGTCTATTTTGACATATTCATACAAACATGGAGTATATTTTATTTTAATTAGGATCTCAGTCTTGTGGATGTGCACAATGTTGAAATTCACTGGGGTGTATTCATATACGAACATAGGAAGTCATGTCAGATTCATTTCACTGTCTGTCCTATTCCAGTCCCCACTCCCTTCCCTTCATTCCTCTTTGTCTAATCCACTAAACTTATATTCTTCCCCTCCCCCACCTTGTGTGTTAGCATCTACGAATCAGACTGAACACTGGACCTTTGGTATTTTGGGGATTAGCATTTCCACCTCCTTAAACATTTATCATTCCTTTGTGTTGGGAGCCTTCGAAGTCCTCTTCTTGTGCTTGATAAAATGCATAATGAATGGTAACTATAGTCATCTTATTGTTCTGTAGAATACTAGAACCTATTCCTATCTAACTATATTTCTAACCCTCCCCCCTTCCTAACCTCTAGTGGCACTATTTTATCTTTCTGAAATTTAACATTTTTATCTTCCACGTAGAAAGTATCTCTTAGCTTGACACTTAAAGGTTTAAAATTCTTCAATGGCTTTCTACTGTTTTTGGACAAAGTCTTTTGCATGGCAGATGAGATCTTTCACAGTTTGACTCCAACTCTCTATCCCAGTGTGATCTGAATTTCTTTCCATGCCTTCATTTACTTCCCTTTCTTCTCACTGACTCAATTTTAGGCATATTCAAAATACTTAGCTTTTCTTTCTTTTTTTTTTTAAGGTTAGTTTTTTAAAAAATTTTACTTAGGTATACATGATAGCAGAATGCATTTTGATTCTCCATATCTCTGTTTTTATGTATTTCCCTTTCATCTGTCAGGGAAAATTGTTCAATTTGAAAATGGACCAAAGAGATTACAGAGTACTATCTAGAGGATCCTATAGGAATTGTTGATTCCACAGGTGTGTGCAGAGTTGATTGACTTTCTATTGATTAGACTGTTTTACAACTTGAGGTGGTGGAAGGTAAATTGTAGATACCTGATAGCAATGCAAACAATTTTTGTCTATAGCAGTAAAATGAACTTTGTCCAGTACAGCATATAAATCCTTCCAAGTAAAAAAAATTGACACATGTTCATTTTATAGATAAATAAGAGTAAATGTTTTTAACTTTCTGAAAATTACATGTTAGCACCTGGCTTTCCCAAAAATCACATATAAAACTCCTGTGTACTCCTTAAAATACAGTGAAAATACTATCTCAGTGTAAAATTCTATATTTTCCCAAGTAAAATCAGCTTTTTAAAATTTCATAATGATCCTACTGTACATTTTTGGAGGGTGGGGGTGCCAAGGATTGAACTCAGGGCCACTTGGCCACTAAGCCACATCCCCAGCTCTATTTTGTTTTTTATTTAAAGACAGGGTCTCACTGAGTTGTTTAGCACCTTGCTTTTGCTGAGGCTGGCTTTGAACTCATGATCCTCCCAAACCACTAGGATTATAGGAGTGAGCCACCATGCCTGGTCCTATTACACTTTTAATAAATGTTTTTCTACAAACATATATTGATGTACATCTATTTACTAAATTGTTGTATATCTGTTTTTTCCATTAGACTCTTCAAAAAGAAAAAAAAATTTTATTCATCCTTGTATCAACTCCCTCTTTGCCAAGTATTTAACACATGATACACAGATATTTGCTCAGTAAATGCTTATTTATGAATGAAAGTCAAAACCACAGCAAAAGATGATGTGCTGATTTTAGCCACTGTTGATAAGCAGCTTTTGCTGCTCAAAGCACAAAACAAAAAATTTTCACTTGTTATCTTTATGGAAAAATATAATTTGTCATGAGATTGAAGAGTTGAAGGGAAGCTTAATGAAGCCAGAATGACCTAGACGAGATTGAGCTGAGACTTAGAGGCTTTTTTCTGAATTGTTATAGTCAAGACATTTTTCTTCTGTCATAGTTTATGTATTTATAAACTAGGGGTGATAATTATTGTAATTATCAAGACAGACAAATTCCCATGATGGGATGGTTGAATCAAAAGTGAGCAGTACGTAGCCCTAGTTGGCTCATATGTCTATGAGTGAGGATAGGAGAAATTTAAAATACATATGGTTTAAAATAAAATTTAATAGTGGCCAGGCGAGTAGCATAGGCCTGTAATCCCAGCGACTTGGGAGATGGATACAGGAGAATCACAAGTTCAAAACCAGCCTCAGCAATTTAGTGAGGCCGTAAGCAACTTAGTGAGATCTTGTCTCAAAATAAGAAGGGTTGGAAATGTGGCTTGTTGGGTAAGTGCTCTGGGTTCAATGCCCAGTACCAAAAAAAAAAAAAAAAAAAAAAAAAAAAAAAAAAAAAAAAAAAAAAATAGCTTGAATCATCACTGTGAATTTGAAAGAGTCTTTATCTTGGTGATTGGCACTACTCTTATGTCCTTACAATTTATATTTTTTATTTAGGTACTTTTAGAAACTAGCTTTTGGCAAAATAAACAACTTAGAATGAAGAGAGAGACTGGCTTTTGTTAGGTATTCTACACAATTAAATGTAATTGTGTTTGGATCCTAAAATTTAGATGTTTTTACAAATGCTTGGATAGATATTTTTCCTGAAGCAAGAGTGATTTCTAGTATTTGTTCCATAAAGGGGACACGTACAAATAGTGGACTTAAAAATCAGCAGTAAATGCTAAATTTATGTCCTGGCAGGTGAGAGGAGAACTACTCACTACCACAGTTCACTGCTGTTTCTATGGCAACAGAGGCCAGTTACTGTCAGTCCAGAGTGGCTTTGCCAGTTGACTTCAGCCGTGAACTCTGTGTGATGTTGCCAAATGTCTGGCTTCTGTGTTTCCTGTTCCAAGGAATTGTTTCTTATTCTGAATACTAATGACTAGTCTACAAAGGCCATGGTTCAATGCCATTGGAAACAGGACTGGAAAAGTAGGGAGCATTTTGCCTGTAGTGAATTTAAAGCCTATGTAATTGGATTGTATATTCCCTAACTAGCTATGCCAGTGATTTATTAATAATGTTACCTTGCTATTATTAGGCAGCTGGGCATAAATGAAAAATGACAGCACATCCGTCATCACTGAGTCAATTGCTTTTTCTGAAAGGCTCACTGACTTTGGCTGGTTAGCATCATCATGTAAATCCAAATGATTGTGCACATGCATGCCAGAAGAAAAAATAAAATTGCAACTGAAAAGCTTTTGCTTTTTGAAATGTTCATTTATTGATTACTCTGACACAGAGAAGAAGCAGCTGCCTGAAATGCCAGTAAGATGGCTGAGACATTTAAAATGGGAGAAAAAAAAATTAAAGCATTTGAACAGAAAATAAAAGTAAACAGGTTTTGATTTTTAAAAATGAATACAACTGTGATCTTAAAATTTTTGTTGTGTAGTTGTTACCAGTGTGGATTAGAGAGACCCACTTTGCTTAGATTACACCTTGTTGTGGTTTGTATCTACAGAGCTCTGTTAGGCAGTGTTCAGAGGTGAATATATTGAATTGTAAGAGCTACAATATCATCAGTGCATTAATCCATTTGGTGGATTGATATGAATGGACTACTGGGCAGGTGGGTCATGACTGGAGGAAGCAGGTTGTTGGGAGAGTGCCCTTGGGGACTATATTTTGTCCCTGGGGTTTTTCTTTTTGGTACTGGGGATTGAACTCAGGGGCACTCAACCACTGAGCCACATCCCCAGCCCTATTTTGTGTTTTATGTAGAGACAGGGTGTCACTGAGTTGCTTAGTGCCTCGCCGTTGCTGAGGCTGGCTTTGAACTCGTGATTCTCCTGTCTCAGCCTCCCTAAGTGCTGGGATTACAAGCGTGAGCCACCGCGCCCGGCTTGTCCCTGGGTTTTTGCATGCTCTTTTTCTTCTGCCTCCTGGAAGCCACGAGCTAAGCAGCTTTCTTCTTCCACCCTCTTCTGCCATGATGTTCTGCCCGGAGCAATGAAGTCAACCAACCATGGACTGAACCTCTAAAACTGCAAGCCTAAAATAAACTTTTCCTCCTCTTGTGAGGTATTTCAATCACAGCTGTGAAAAGTTAACACGTACCCAATACCAGAAACCCGAGGACCAGACTTCTTGAATTATGATTCTCTCCAGAGTACAAGTTCCTTGAGGGTAGACAGTTTTCATCGTTGCATTCCTGATTGCCGGTTCAGGGCCTGATACATATTGAGTGCTCAATAAATAAATGAATTCAGTGAAAGTCAATGAATCCCCTTAAAGGAGTGTCTGGTATTTAAGCCTATAGCATTTCTGGAAAAAAGCTTTTATGCTTTTCCAGTCATTAAAGAGCATAACAGGCTATTACCATGGCCTTCCCTGCTAAGTGCATGTTATGGAGGTCGTATTGGTAGTAACTTATGACTGTCCCATCTCTGACTATCTGTTCCTAGCAGATACCACTCGAAGGTGAATCTTCTCAATACCACTCCCCACCCCCCATCTAGGGGATTCAGTTAATCAAAGCTTTTGGTAGTATCCTTGGCCATTTTTAACCCTTAGGTTGGTCATTCTCTCACCTCTTCACTGTGAAAGTTCCAGTATTTCTAATGCTGTTCCTCTCCTTGTGCCAAATTCTGTTCCTGGTCTTAACTTGTAAATACATTGTCTACCCCTGCCCCCCTTCACTGGATATCTAGAGTCAGTTTTGGTTGGTGGGGAGTGGGTCGAGGTACTACTAGCACCTAGTAGGTGGGCCAGGGATGCTGCTAAACATGTTTCAATGCACATGAATAGCTCTCACACCAGACATCTTCGGCACAATATGTCCAAGGTTGAGAAATTCTGCTCTGTTGCTTTAAGGTCTATGGAGTTTGTTCAAAACACTTCAGAATTACTCTCTGTGCCCTCCTCATCTCCTTTTTGGAATCGTTTCCCACCCCAGCCCCAGGCTTAGCTTGTTTTCTTATACTTTAAAATTTTGATTTCTCTTCTTTAAGAAGTCAAGATGTTGCCATGGAAAGAGAGACTCTCATTTTTTGCTACCAGTGTCTGAACGCAAAGATACGTAGTTATTGTGCCAGTATCCCCAAATTCCAGCAGGTAGAAAGGCAAATATGCAAATCAAGTTCTTGGGATAATCAATCCTGGATATCCCTTTAAGGGAGACATGTAAAGAAAACTCCACAAATACACCACACTGAGTGGGGAAGCTGCTCTATAAATAATAAATACTTTGCATTCGTCTAAACCTTTTTTCTATTGGACAGGAATTTTAAGTTGGGTATTTATACATTACAGCAGATTCTGGAAAGAAAATATGCCTCAACAATCTTACTAATATTTCTAGGATGGGTGGTTTTTTTCCTTTGAAAACCCCAAATTGATCTCAATGCTATTATATTTATTTAAATACAAAAACTAAGCATTTTTTTGTGCACAGATATAGGGCTCAAATTTTGAATTCTAACATGAAAAAGTTAATTTCACAACACTGCATAGGTAGGCCTTTTCAAGGTAATATTGATTGTCATTTGTTTAAGGATTTTAGTAACACTTAAGGAAGGGAAACATTTCACCTTTAAAACTCTTTACAAATATTAACTAATTAATTCTCAAACAGTTATAATAAGAAATGTATTATTTTCTCTCTTGAAAGCTGTAAATGTGGTTTACCATATAATACTCCAATTTAGCAAATTCATGAACAGTGATTAAGGGTAGTGTTTCTGCTCTCAAATACTATAATTAAATCTCCTTGCAAGATGCCTTCTTTGTAAATAGCACAACATAGTAATTTCTAGTCTTTCCTTCAGGGGACTAGTCATTTAAGAGAAAGGAAGTCTAGATAATCTGGGCTGCTATAACAAACCTCCATAGACTGGGTAGTTTATAAATAACAGAAATGTATTTCTTACAGTTCTTGGAGGCTGGGATGTCCAAGATCAAGGGACCAGCAATTTCAATTTCTGCTGAGGGCCTCCTTCCTACATAGCTATCTTTTTGTTGCAACCTCTTATGATGAAGGAGTGAGGGGTCCCTCTCCAGCCTCTTTTATAAGGGGGTTAATCTCATTCCTGAGGGCTCTGTCCTCATAACCCAATCACTTCCCAAAGACCCCTCCTCCAAACACCATCACCTTGGGTGTTAGACAACATATGAGATTTGGTGGCGGGCAGAGGCACAAATAGAATATAGCACAAAATAATGGGATGAATTAAATATATGTTGTCAAAATTAAGTCTGTAATCTCTTAATTTTTTTTAGCATTTTTAATATTAGAGCCTTATAGTTATACATAGTAGTTGGGTTCATCCTTACAAACTCACATATGCATGGAAATCGATTTCAGTTTATGATCTTCCTTTTCCCTCCCCCTTTCCCCTCTGGTCCTCACTCCCCTCTCCCATTCTCCTTCCTCTACTATACTTGACTCCTTTTGCTTGTCTACTAATTTATATATTATTGTTTTTTCATATTATCATATCCTTCCCTCCCCCTTTCCTTTATTTTACTCTAGTTTTCACATATGAGAGAAAATATTTGACCTTCGAATTTCTGAGTTTGGCTAATTTCACTTAGCGTGATATTCTTCATTTTCATCTATTTACCAGCAAATGTCATAATTTCATTCTTTTTATGGCTGAGAACTTCGTTGTGTGTGTGTATGTATATATCTCACAATTCCTTAAACTGTTCACCTGTGGATGGGCATCAGGGTTGATTCCATAATTTAGCTATTGTGAATTGTGCCGCTATAAATATTGAGGTGGCTGTATCACTGTAGTAAGCTGATTTTAGTTCTTTTGGGAAAATACCAAGAAGTGGCATAGCTGGGTCATATAGTGGTTCCATCCCTACTTTCTTGAGGAGTCTCCGTACTGCTTTCAAGAGTGGGTGATTTTTGTCCTTTAATCCATTGGGTCCTTGGCTTTTGGAAGGCTTTTAATTGCTGTTTCAATTTCATTACTTAGTACTGGTTGGTTTAGATTTTGTATATATTCCTGATTCAGTTTGGGCAGATCATATGTGTCTAGAAATTTGTTGATGTCTTCCAGATTTTCCAGTATATTGGAGTATAAATTTTCAAAATAGATTCTGATAATTCTCTGAATTTCTTAAGGGTATGTGATGATATCTCCTTTTTTATCTCTGATCTTGATTTATATCTTCTGATTTATATCTTTTGATTCACATGTGTAAGAGTTTGTTTATCTTATTTATCTTTTCAAAAAACCAACTTTTCATTGCATTGATCCCGTGTATTATTTTCTTATGCTCAATTTCATTGATTTCGGCTCTGATTTTACCTCTGCTGGTTTTGGGGTTAGTTTGTTCATCTTTTTCTAAGGTCTTGAGGTGAGCCATAAGCTTATTTATTTGAGATCTCTCTAATTTTTTAATGTTGGCACTTAGTGCTATAAATTTTTCTCTTAGAATTGCTTTCATACTAAGGCGGGCGCAGTGGCTCACGCTTGTAATCCCAGCACTTAAGGAGGCTGAGACAGGAGAATCGCGAGTTCAAAGCCAGCCTCAGCAACGGCGAGGCACTAAGCAACTCAGTGAAACCCTGTCTCTACATAGAACACAAAATAGGGCTGGGGATGTTGCTCAGTGGTCGAGTACCTCTGAGTTCAATCTCTGGTACCAAGAAAAACCAACAACAACAAACAAACAAACAAAAAGAATTGCTTTCATACTGTCCTAGAGATTTTGATACATTGCATCTCTGTTCTCATTTGTCTCTAAGAGTCTTGGAATTCTTATTTCTATCTCTATTCTCATTTCTTCTTTGATCTATTCTTCATTTAAGAGAATGTTGTTCAAAATCTGTGTTTATGTGGTTTCTATTATTTTTCTAGCTGTTGATTTCTACCCTCTTCCATTGTGAACTAATAGGATACATGAGATTATATTAACCCATTTTTGTATTTATTTATTTAAGATTTATTTTGTGGCCTAGAATAGGATCTATTTTGGAAAAAAATCCATATACAGCTGAGAAGAAAGTAAATTCAGCTGTTCTGGAGTGGAATATTCTGTAGATGTCTATTAGGTCCATTTGATTATAGTGTTGTTTGGGGTGGAGATATCTTTATTGATTTTATGTTTTGATGACCTGCCTATGGGTGAAAAGGGTGTATTGAATCACCCAGTATTATTGTGTTGGGGGTCCATGTGGGACTTAATGCTACAGAGTATTTTTTCCATGTAATTTGGTCTGTTGACTTTTGGGGCATAAATGTTTACTATTGTTATAGCTTCTTGTTGTGTTGTTACCTTGCTAGGATGTAATGGCTTTCTTTGTCTCTTCTGATTAATTTTTGCTTGAAATCTGCTTTGTCAGCCATGAGAACAGTTACTCCTGCTTATTTTCTTGGACTGTATGCCTGAAATATGTTTTTTTTCCTATCCCTTTACCTTCAGCCTGTGGATGTCTTGTCTATGAGTCTCTTGTAAACAGCATATTTTTGGATGTTGTTTTTTGATCCATTCTGCTAATCTGTGTCTTTTTAATTGAGATTTTGAGACTGTTAACATTCAGCTTTAGTATGGATATGTGTTTGTAGTTTCCTGCCATTTTGGTTTTTCTGCTGTTTATCCTGTCTTGATTCTCATTTGTTGGATTGTTCTTCTATTGACCTTTCTGTGTTTGGAAGCTTTTAGAATTGTTTTTTAGTTCCATTGTGTGCAGTTTATCTTTGCATATTCTTTGTAGTGCTGGCTTGGTACTCATGAATTCTTTTAGTTTATTCTTTTCATAGAAAGTTTTATTTGCTCCTTGAATTTGAAAATGAGCTTTGCCAGGTATAGTGGCAGTTGGCTGGCAGTTGTTTTCTTTTAGGGCTTGGAATATGTCATTCTAGGACCTCCTTGATTTTAGGGTCTTAGCTGAGAAATCAGAAGTAAGCCTTATTGGTTTGTTTCTAATTGTGACCTCATGTTTTTCTCTTGAGGTTTTCAATATTCTTGCCTTATTTTTCATGTTAGGCATTTGGATTATGATATGTGTTGGCAAGGTTCTTATTTGACTAGGTCTATTTAAGCCCCTTGTATGTGGATGTCTATCTTGTTTCTCAGATGGTTAAAGTTTTCTGTAACTATCTCATTGAAAATTTTCTTTATAAATGCAAATCAAAACTACACTGAGATTTCATCTCACTCCAGTTAGCATGGCAATGATCAAGAAAACAAGTAACAATAAATATTGGCGAGAACATGGGGAAAAAGGTACACTCATACATTGCTGGTGAAACTGCAAATTGGTACAACCACTATAGAAAGCATTATGGAGATTCCTTAGAAAACTTGGAATGGAACCACCATTTGACTTATACTTATGGACTTAAAATCAGCACACTGTAGTGATGAGGCCACATCAATGTTTATAGCAGCTTAATTTACAATAGCTAAACTATGGAACCAACCTAGATGCCCCTCAAAAAATGAATGGATAAAGAAAATGTACTACATATACACAAAGGAATATTACTCAGCCATAAAGAAGAATGAAATTATGACATTGGTTGGTAAATGGATGGAACAGGAGACTATCACACTAAGCACAATAAGCCAATCTCACAAAACCGAAGGCCGAATGTTCTCTCTGATATGTGGATGCTGACTCACAATAGTCCAGGGGCTGGGGGGGGGGAGGTGAGAAGAGGAGGTACACTGCATTGGAGCGGGGAGAGGAAGTATAAACTTCCCAAAAAATGGGAAGTTATACTCCATGAATGTATGATATGTAAAAATATATTATACTGTTATGTATAACTAAAAAGAACAAATAAAAAAATTTTAAAAAAGAAAATGTTCTTTATGATTTTAGTTTGTGTCTCCATGTTCTCTTGTATCCCAATTATTCTCAGGTTTGATGTTTTAAAGTTGTCCCAGAGTTCTTGTATATTCTGGTCATATTCTATGATTTTTGTCCTTTTATTGTCTTTTGTGTACTCAAGATCATATAGCCTACCTTCAAGGTCTGAAGTTCTGTCCTCAAAAGCTGAGATTCTATTTTCTACACATTCTAATCTGTTAGTGATGCCTTCACTTGAGTTTTTGATTTGATTGATTGTCTTTCCTTTCTAGGAATTCTGCTTGGTTTCTTTTAACTATTTCTATTTCTTTATTAAATGTTCTTTCATCTTCTGCAATCACTCTGTTAATTCCTTCCTTAGTTGTTTTTTTAGTTCATTGAACATTTTAATAATCAGTTTTTTATAATCTTTCTCTGGGCTTTCATCCATGTCTCTATCCGTGGGATCCTTTGTTGTGGAATTGTGAATGTGAGTTTTGGGGAGGGGTTGTTTGCCTGTTATGTTTTCAGAGGTTCTGGACTTTTGCATCAATTGAGATGGATTTCCCTACCTTTATTTTTGTGCATGTCCTTTTGTGTATAATAATTTTACTTGTACTGGACTTCTCTCTGCTTTTGATATATGCATATATGTGAAGGGGTGGGACTTGAGTTTCCTCTCTTATTGTTCTTCCTTGGGTTCTTGTTTTGATGATTTGGGGTTTTGTCTCTTCACTTCTTTGAGTTGGATTAATGTCAGGGATTGTTTAATTCAGCAGAAGAGTCTGTGACCTGTGACATTTTAGTGTCCTTGTAGGCTCCCCCCACTTCACAGAATGGGGTAAAATAAACAATAGTAACAACTATTGCAAACAATAAGGTAAATGCCCAGTTCCTACTAATTTCTTAAACATTAATTGCCACTAATAAAGATGAGTTTAGCAATTGTCAACAATAAAGCAAACAGCAGGTGTCTTTATAGTTGTATATAGTTGTAAATTGTGCACAGCAGTGATGATTGCATTAGCATTAATGGTGGGGGAAGGAGTTATATAAACCAATTATTTCTGAAAGATGGTAAAAATACAGTTATTTAGAGGAAAAGGAAACATGTTAGGAATTTGGAAAAAACTTTACAATTTCAAAAAGTGAACAGACAATGCGGAAGAGTTTTGCCAATTAATGTTTATATGGAAAGAGGAGAAAAGAATAGAAGCAAGGTATTGGGAAAGAGAGAGAACAATAGACTTTGGCCATGGCAGGAGAAGATAAAAGATAAAGAAAAATAAATAAATGAAAATAACACAAATCTAACCAAAATATATAATCCAAAAGTCCAAACCCTCAAAAGACCATGCGTGGAAAAAAATAATTACATTGAAAATGCTAAAAATGAGCTGGGTGCGGTGGCGCCCAGCACTTAGGGAGGCTGAGACAGGAGAATCACGAGTTCAAAGCCAGCTTCAGCAACGGGAGGCACTAAGCAACTCAGTGAGACCCTGTCTCTACATAAAACACAAAATAGGGCTGGGGATGTGGCTCAGTGGTCGAGTACCCCTGAGTTCAATCTCCAGTACCAAAAAAAAAAAAAAAAAAAATGCTAAAAATGAGGGGGAAGGAAACAAATAAGTGAATGTATATTTCCTTGAACCAATCAGCACAGCCAGAATTCACATGCATGCATAGATACATGTGCAGGGAAAGAATTTAAAAATTAAATTTAAAAAATAAAAAATTTTAAAGTTTTTAAAAATCCAAAATCTTAGTGAATGATGAGGGAAACTTCTCCACTGAAATGGTAAAAATAGTTGAATGAATTGTGTGGTCACTGTTTCTGTCCAACAGTCTCTCTTGCCAATTATTGAGTTATGTCCTGATAGAACGAGAGATAGGGGTTGTCAAAACTTCCTGTTTTTGTGTTGCTCTCTGAGCTGCTAGTTGAAGCCGCCTAGGATTGAAGCTGTTCGATGTAAGATTCAGCTTCGTTTCTCACCAGCATGAGATGGGATGGATTAGGATGTACTGTCACTTGGTATTTTTCCATTTGGACCAGTTTGGTGCACTTCCAAGTTACTGTTTTACAGGATTCTGTGAGGGGAGTTCCAGCAGGTGGGGCTTACTAATCAGGCCTCACCTCAGAGGCTTTGTTGGATGGGGCCTTCTTTGGCAAGACTAAATTGACTTGCCTCTAGGGCTAAACAGCTGCCAATCTCTTTTGAGGGTCTGGTTCTCAGTGGCCTCCCAAGAAATCCAGTCATGGGGCAGACGGGGGAGGGCAGATCTTCTACTCACTGCTGCCTTCAGCAGGTCAAGTGAGCTACTGGACACAAAGGAAAAATAAGTTGGGAGTTGAGCTCCCCTTCGTCCTTCCAGCTCAGATCCCCCTGGGCGTATTCAGTGCTGTGTTTGTTTCACTCCTGTTCCATCAGGCCCAGCGTAGGTCACTTGATAGGTTCCTTCCAGGAACTAAATCAGAACCACTCTGCCCATCATCTTCCATAAGCTTTTGGAAGTTGAACACAAGGAAGAAGAAGAACAAAAATGAAAGAGGAAGTCAATAGAATGGGGGAAGTTTTATGCGGACCTGTCACTGCGCGTTCAGAAATAATTGTCCATTTGACTGAGTGAATGCCATATCCTTATGGCAAGTCCATGACCATGACTAGGTTATAATAGACAACCAATATTTATTATGTATCTGTTATGAGCCTGGTACTGGCATACAATGAGATAGAGTCTCTGTGTGCAGAGAGCTTCCAGGATAGTAACAAATAGAGAAGTTCTTGGTTCAATGGTTTTGGTGTTTTCTACCAAGAGTGAAGGAATCTTCAGAGATTGGATTCAGTGATTTCTGTAGCTCAGCACTCCAAACTTCCTGATGGTTAGAGGAGGGTCATAAAGGTGATTAATCCAATAGCATATTGGTTTATTTAAAAATCATAGAAAATTTAGACCGATTTATTCTGTTATTGAGTATTACTCTTGTATTTTAGAAAGTTTATGTGGGGCATGGTGGCTCATGCCTGTAATATGAGCTACTTGGGAGACAGAGCTAGGAGAATCCTAAGTTTGAGGCCAGCCTCAACAAATTAGCAAGGTTCTGTCTCAAAATAAAAAATAAAAAGTCCCGAGGATGTACTTCACTTGTAGGGCATCCCAAGCCTGGACCAATCCCCAGTACCACCAAAAAAATAAAATAAATAAAAAAAAAAAAATCTTGTCTTGTGGCTTTTGCTTGCCAAGATTTTAGAATTTCAGCAATTAATACTGATGCAGCCCCTGTTCTAGAAATTTCCACTAAGTACCAGGGAACACAGGCATGGAAAAAAATGGAAATTATAATGGAGTGTGATAAATACCATGATGGATAATCTGGACTGCTGGTTGGGGATTGGCAGGGACTTAGAGAGGAATAGCCAAGTTGAGTCTTAGAAAAAAGATGGAACTAGCAGATCAAATGAGAAAAGAGAATAGCATTTCAGGCCAAGGGAACAGCACAGATAGTCTTTGATACAAATGAGAACAGAGAGAACCACAATGGTCCAAGTGAACATGGAATAAAAGGGTGGAGGAGATACCTTCAGTCTGAAGAAATACGAAGGGGCCAGATCATGAAGGCCCTTCCATGTCATCTGGGGGAACTTCGGATTTATGCAGAGAAAAAGGAGCCACTGAAGATTTTATAGGAGGAAAGGGGGGAGATAAAATTTGTATTTTATATCTATCACTGTGGCTGCAGTATGGGGAAGGATTAGAGTACAAGCAAGATAGAAAACAGGGTTAATATAATGTTAAAATTGAATAATGTATGTGAAGTCAATTATAGGAAATAATTCTCACCAGGAGTGTTAGTGGAGTTCTAGGACAGAGGCCTGACTTTGGGGATCCCAACTAGGTTCGTCCACTCATCCTCAAAACCAAAAGTAAAAGTAATAATAAAAAAGCAAAAAAAAAAAAAAAAACCTTCAATCAACATGGCCATATTGGGGAGGCAAAGTGAGATCCAGCATCTTGGCCCTGTCTTCACAGGGCAGGGGGTGGGAGTACGCATAATTAAGCAGTCTTGGTCAAACTATGGTTTGATCTAGTTGATCAGGTTTCTAGTTCTTGTTCTGGGAGGTAGCTAAGGAGAAGTCCTTACACTTGATGGGCAATGTCCCCTTGTTGCTCAGGATGGTTATCTATCATACCTGTGATCCTGGAAGGGGGGCAGTTTACCATGAGACAATTTCTCATACTTTCTCATTGTGAAGTTCCACCTCATGGCCACTTCCATGCTTTGTGTTACTTGATACACAGGGTTAATGGCAAAGGAGGGGTGTTAATCTTTCTGATGTCTGAAGATCACCCAGATTCTGGGTCTGTAAATCCAAAGAAATATTATGTAGCAGGCGTTAGCTCAAAAAGACCGGGAAGAATGCAAACTTCACAAGTCATTTCAGGCTTTATTCAGGAATAGGACTACACTTATAGGAATGGACCTACTTTTCCCGGTGGTAAATGAGCCACAGAACAAAGAAAGGGACTGGGTTTATATAGGTTATCCCTGGAGGTGGTCTGGTGAGCATGTCAGTTTTCCTGGAATTTGGAGTTTGTTCCATCAATCAATGAAATGGTCAGTTTTAGTGCTCAGGAATTTGAGCCCTTGGGTCAGGGGTCTTGTGTTCTGCAAGTCAGTGCCTGCCAAGATTATCACCCCAGTGTGATGAGACTCCTTCCTGCCTGCGATTAGCACCAGGAAGACATTTGTTGGGGGAGGTGAAAGCTGTCCGTGCATGGCTATTCTTTTTCCTTTTTCTCAGGCTACATTATTTTCAGTTCCCACACCTATTAGCAGGTAGCATCTTAATCATTTAGGTTCCAGTTTCCTTTAGAATTTGGAATGCTGGGCCAGGGGAAGGAGAAATTAAAGGAACACGACTGCCCAGGACAACTCCTAGAGGAGCAGCATTTCATGATACCATTACTGGTGTCATCATTAGAGTTGCTTATTTATTTTTCCTTTTTAGAAACAATTAAAAAAATTTTTTTTGATGCTGGGGATTGAATCCAGGGCTTCACACATGCTAAACAAACATTCTACCACTGAGGTTTATTCCCAGAAAGAAATAATTAATTTCTTATTTTGGTGGCCCAAAAATGTAATAGTGCATCACAAAATATAATGCTAAAATGTTAAAAAAATTTTATTCTTTATTAATTGTAGTTAACACTGTATCTTCCACAGCATGTTCTGTCAACAAGCTATTAAAAGTTGATACATACAAATAAGGCATCTGTGCAAAATATTATCTTACAACAAATCTATGGTGATGACCCAGCCCAGGTTCTCTTATATTCAGTATTCACTGTATCATTATAAGTGACGCTATAACTCCAATATTCACCTTTGTTGTTTTTGAACTACTCTGAAATTTGGGTTGGTACCTCTTACCTCAAGCAGTGATGTCATTTAATCTTTTGTTGGTTTGAATTAATCACTTATATATTAAACTTTCCCATTTACTTTGCATAATTAAAAGAACTAGTATTCTGATAGCTGTTAATTTTATGATTTAAAACAAAACTCTCAATTTATTAAAAAACACAAAAAACTAAACCTATTCTATAAATGTGTCTTTCATTTACAAAGCATTTTTCATAACAACAAAAAAATTGGGGGCTGGTACTGGGGATTGAACTCAGGGGTACTCAATCACTGAGCCACATCCCCAGCCATTTTTTTGTATTTTATTTAGAGACAGGGTCTCACTGAATTGCTTAGTGCCTCACTGTTGCTGAGGCTGGCTTTGAACTTGCGATCCTCCTGCCTCAGCCTCCTGAGCCGCAGGAATTATGGGCATGCACTATTGCGCCTGACAAAATTTTGTTTTTATAATTGGTAAAATATCCAATATAGATGGTGGTATATGATTGCTGTAGTTTGATTTTAGAAGCAAACCTAATTTATACATTACACAAATATTTATTGAGATCCCATCTAGTGCCAGAGACTAAGGATATATAAGTGGTATAAGAAAAACAAAGCATATAATGGGAGCTACTTATAACACATTCAAAGTTAAATACCACACTTTAGGTTACTTCACATCATGACCAAATATTTCTGTTTTATATTTATGCTAGATTTTTGAGTCTTTGTTTTAATGTCTATGTTGAGCAAGGGAGGGGAAAAATAGACTTTGGTGTATTCTTAGAGTAAAGGAAGTCAGACATGGTGGCACATGCCTGTAATCCCAGAGGCTCGGAAGGCTGAGGCAAGAAGGCTGAGGCAGGAGGATCACAAGTTAAAAGCCAGCCTCCACGATTTAGGAGGCTCTAAGCAATTTAGTGAAACCTGCTGTCAAAATAAAAAATAAAAAAGAGCTGGGAAGTGACCCAGTGATTAAGCGGCCCTTGGTGGTTCAATCCCTGGTACAAAAAAAAAATAGAGAGAGTAAAGGAGGTGGAATGTAGAGAACATGTTTTTATAGATATACGAAGACCTTGGAAGGTATAATTCTAAAAGCTATCACATTTTTTAAACCATGTTTTCTGGTTCTGTTGTATTATACTAGACAATCAATACACATTAGAGCCAGAGTTATTTTTCTAAAATATTTATTTGATGGATATTCTTTGAGCATTTATTACATATTGGAAGCTGTTCTAGAGGTTGGGGAAGTAGCAACAAAGTCAGAACAAAAACCTCTGCTTCTTACGAAGTTTATGGTGTAGTGAAGGGTGATTGACAAAAAAAAAAAAAATGTACGGCATCTTAGATCATTTCTAAGCAGAAAAATAAAGCAAGGAGAAGGTTAAGAAGTATGTAGATGAATAGAGTTTTAAATGGGGTTAATGAGAAAGGGCCTCACTGAGAATGGGGTATTTTAGTACAAACCTGAGGAGGTGTGTCATAAATTCAATGTATCTGGAGAATGCTTCAAGCAGAGCAAACTAATGATGCAAAGGCCCTGAGGCCTGAGGTACAAAGAGAAGGTGGTAGGTGAAATCCAATGAGAGTTATGGATCAGTTAAGACTTTTTTATTCTTTTGATTATTTCATTAGATATTGTTTATTTGGGTCTTTTTTGAGTATTGATGATATATTGTGTTTATAAAATTTCAGAAAACAGAAATTACTATTTTAAGTCCTAAGTGACTCTTGATGGATGGGGGCCTCACAAACTATTTTTAAAGCAGTTTTAGGTTTGCAACATATTTGGGCCTTTTAAAAATATCTCCTATTTATCTTCTCATTATGTATGTATTTTCTCTATATAATTGAGCATATTTATAAAATTATAAAATCTGCTTTAAGGTCCTTGTCAGCTAATTCTTCCTGCTGTTCTTGTTTGTGTTTTATTGATTCCTTCACCCCACTTATACTTTTTTTTTCTGTTCTGCATAGTTGGTAATTTTTTAATTGAGCTGGATATTTTGAACATTGTGTTGTTTTATTTCTTTATAATGTTGAAGTGAAGCCAAGAGAATTTGAGCGTAGATCTTTGTTCTAACACATAATTAAGCTACTTAAGATCAGGCTGACCTTTTCAAATCTTGCTTTTATGATTTATTGTGGCAGATCCAGAACAGCCTTTAATTTAGGGCTAATTTAGCTGTGCTACTCACCTGATATTCCTATGAGGATTCCACCAAAATTCCACGGGCTTCCAGTTTTTCCGTGCTGGCTGATGAGAAGGCATACAATTCCCAGGCTGGTTGGAGCTCTGAGAATTGCTTCAGGAGGCTTTTCCCTCAGCCTCCTGGGGTTTCCACCCAAGCATGCGCTGCTGAGTACTTAGCACAGCTGCAAAGCATTGCCTCCAGGTTTCAGGAGCTCTTTTCTGCAGTCCTCTCCCTTCCTGTACTGGGCCCTGGGAATTTTAGCTGCCTCTACCTCCCGAACTCTGGGCTTCTCACCTGCCACCAAGTGACCACTGGACTTTCTTAGGTTTCTCCTTCCATAGACATTATTGTTGCAATGGGGCCTTGGGCAACAGTTGGGAGAAAGTAGAAAGATCACTTCTTTTGTTTTCATTCTTTCAAGGGTCACAGTCACGTTCTGGCTGTTGTATGGTGTCATATTTTTATACGTTTCTGTTTTTTCTTTTTCCTAATAGGAGGACAGTTCTGTAGGCAGTTAATCTTTCCTGGCTAGGAATAGAAGTCCTATATAACTTTTGATTGCTAAATGGTAGACTAAATGGAAGCCTTGCATAACCTAAACGATTTATATTGATGTGAGAACTCTGGCCCATACTTACAAACCTGGACTGTATACAGTTGAAGCACAAGTTCTGCTAATGTGTTTTGAATTGGGTTATTTCAAAGTTAAACTGCAGGCAAGGATTTAATTTCAGAGCAGATTCCAGAAACACGGCTGGAAGAGTAGGGACGTGAGAAAAGAAGGGGACAACAGAGGACACTAACTGGCCGATACATCAGGGCCCGATTCTGCCCAGGATCTCTGTGAGCTTCTAGAGCACAACTCAGAGTTATTACAGTTGAGAAGGAGGAAAGCTGGATACCTATCCATGGACACTTGGTGTAGCACTTGTTGAGAGCCATTTCTCTGTGTTAATTCTGTTTTTTTTTTTTTGGTACTGGGGATTGAACTCAGGGGCACTTGACCACTGAGCCACATCCTCAGCCCTATTTTGTGTTTTATGTAGAGACAGGGTCTCACTGAGTTGCCGTTGCTGAGTGTGTTAATTCTGAACTTTGGTTTCTTCTGCATGCTGGTTGTGAATGTCCTTATGTTCAGGTAAAGGCTGGCAGGTGGAGTCTCAGTAAGCAGCCTTCCAAGTGTAGTAGCAAAAGCCAAGAGGGATGGTTAGGGGTACCAGTAGTGTCCCTATACTAAGACATCAGATGCTAATTAAGCTCATTCTAAAGAAGTGCTGATTTCGAACCAGCAGACTAAATAGACCTGACAGAGTAGATACAGGATTATGTCAATGATTTTCTTTCATAATGGAGTATATACTTTTATTTCTTAGGGTATACAATGAACACTTAAGTTATCTGGAACTCATAAAGATTGAATAATTCCATATATTTGATATTTCCATGTACCTGAACATTTGCCCTTTCATGTACCTGAAAGTAGTGACATTTGGCTTATTTTCTTTATAAAAATATATCACAGCTTCAATTTTCTTCTTAAACAGAGGATGTGAAATGGACATTAGATTTTGTTGAAGACCAATTTTATTTTATTTAATGTGTTATATTAAAGAAATAGATATAGTTGCATTCATAGATGTGAAAAGAAAAAATTTAGGGTAGATGGGCATGTGGCTAGGACCTTTCCTGACAAAACATCCCAGACCAGTTTGATTCTATGCATTTGTACCTTTCTCCTGAGAGGAGAGATGGAGCATGATAGCTGAACAGGATATCCATAGGGAGTTACACAAAAATAGTCATGAGATCACCATAGTGTTTGCCGAAGGAAGCCAACGTGATTTCATTGCCTTTCTTGCCCCAAAGCCATCTCCTTTGTGGAAGCTGTCCCCCGACCTTGGTTTGTTTGGAACAGATCTGCTATTTCTACATCATGAATATAGGATCCCAGAGGTTTCCGTATTCACTTACTCAAACACTTTCTCCTCTGATGTGTTGTTGAGAGAATGAAGTGAGGATTATGCTTCAACTTGCTAAGGATTTGTGCTACAAATATGGAAGGAAGGATTATATTTTCTTAATAATCATTGAGGTCAATGTCATATTACATTTTTATGAATGTCACTCTATCTCATACATTTCTGCATGTTCCTTGTAACTTTCTATTAGAAATAGAATATGATACTTTTTTATGTATCATAACTTTAATAATCATGTCCATATTGAAGACCCTGCAAGGATTATGATTAGTTGGTCTGATTCTTGAGGAATACTCTTCCAAATCAACAACACTGTAAAATCTGAGAGTACATATCTGTCTCCATGGGCTCAGTTAGTAAAATAACACTGGAGCTCAGGAAGACGTGAGAAAAGTTCCAAGTAAAGGTCTTTTATTCTTGAGGAAAGCATTATGATTGCTGAAAAAGTCTTCTACTCTGAATACAAACATTTACAAAATTATTTAAAATAGTTATGTGGCTATTCTTTTACTGATTTACACTTGACTTCAAAATATTTTATTTTATAGAATTTTAGCATCATAAACCCTTATAAAAGGAATGCATTTTTCCTTATCTTGCTTTAATCCAAAGACATTTAGTTGCTTGGATTCCCTTCAGTGTGGAAGTTGGCAAATGCCATTGCAATACAAAATCATCTGGGATATAGACAGTACTTAGAAGTGTATTATCTGAAAACTAAAAAATTTATGCTGAAATGTTATGATTTACAATTTTTTTTTCATGAACAGCATCTAGCCTTCCAGTGCCATGTCTCAGTTTGAAATGTCAAAGTTAAATGCATTTCCTTTTAAAAAAAAAAGTGTCTATAGCTCAGCTGGATGCTTTGCTCAAATAAAACTTTGTACTTTTTCTGTAATCGCTGGGCTAAAGATGTGGCATGCTTGGATTTTTTTGCTAAGAACCATTCACTGGAACATCGTATGGCTGCTTCAGGGTAGGGAGTGTGATATGTAGCACGGCCACCTTAATCGGCTGACTCAAGATGTGTAAAGCGTATCAACAGCTGCTCTTCTGTTGATATCAGGCAAGGTGGGTTATAAATTCTGCCAGTAAGTCTATAAGGACAAAGATTGCTTTTCTTTTGCTTATATCACCAGTGCCTACTGATATTGTTTTCCCTATCATTCATAAAGTTATTCATATTTGACCCAATTCTTTACCTGTCTGGGTACCCACTCATTAGACTGGGCTTATGGTGGTGTTATCAATAGTTACACTTATTGTAGTATGTGATAGTTTTCCTATTTCCAAGTCTTCATTCACCACTGGACTGAGTGTCCCTTCATAGTGGTGATCCTGCCTTACATATCTTTTTTTTTTTTGGTACCAGGGATTGAACTCAGGGGTACTTTACCACTGAGCCACATCCCCAGCCCTATTTTGTGTTTTATGTAGAGACAGGGTCTCACTGAGTTACTTAGTGCCTTGCTGTTGCTGAGGCTTTGAACTTGCGATTCTCCTGACTCAGGCTCCCAAAGTGCTGGGATTATAGGCTTGCGCCACCATGCTCAGCTCTGCCTTACATATCCTTGCACCATGAAAGTCTTACACAATGGTTTATATAATGTTTGGTAGATTCTTAATAAGCAAATCTTTTAACATTTTCAAGCCATATGCAAGTATGTGCTTCCTTTAACACATTAGCTTTCCACTAGAGCAAGATGAGGCTATGCCCAAAGGTAAATTTTGATTAAAAAAAAGAAAAAAAGAAATAAAAAAGGTCAACTGTGTAAGGTTCCCACCTCTAATACAGTGATTGATGGTATCATTCACACTTCCAGTATTTATTGTCATGTGCTGACTGTGCCAGGCACAGACTCAAATCTCTGCCTTCATGGATTTTATGTCTTAATGAGGAATATAGATAAGTAAGATAGGTAAAATATCAAGTCTATTATGTAGTAATCTAGTGCTAAGGAGGGAAAGAGGATGTAAGTAACTGGGAGCATTGATTGACAGTTTGATGGGGTGGCCATTCCCAGCATCAATAGGGTGATTTTTGAGTAAAGACCTGAAGAAAGAGAGGTGGCCACCCACGTGCGTGTCTGTAACACACTGAAGGAAGAAGAACAGCATGTAAAAACCAACAGCCCATTGCCAGTGCTCAAATCGCTGATCCTTCTTGGCAGCTCTTGATACAGCTGATCACTCAGCTTTGCGAGTGGAGTTTCCTCCCAACCTGCTGATGGCCCTGTGCTCATTTGTCCTGTTCTTGATTTCCAGCCATCACAATCCTTTCCTTCTCTCTCCACTCCCTATTTAGCTCATTATATCCTGTGGGTAAATACACCCAAGTTTATAATACCAACCCTGACTTCTCTGAAAACTGGACCTGTATCTCCAATTGTATACTTGATATCTCATCTACACTGTCCAATACTCACCTGAAATTTAATATGTCCAACATTAAAACTTTTGATTCTCAGTCCCTTTCATTTCCCCCACACTCCCTTTCTTTTTTTTATTTTTATTTTCAGTTATATATGGCAGTAGAATGTATTTTGGCAGAATATACATGCATAAAGTATAACTTATTCTACTAGGTTTCCACTCTTGTGATCATACATAGTGTGCAGTTACCCTGGTTGTGTATCCAAATACAAGGTTAGGAAAGTTATGACCAATTGATTCTACTGTCTTTCCTATTCTTCTTTCCTCTCCCCTCCTTCCATTACCCCCTGTTAAGTCCAATCTGTTTCTATGATTCCCCTCCCAACCTCTCTTGTTTTGCATTAGCATTCACAAATCATAGAGAACATTTGGCCTTTGATTTTTTGGGATTGGCTTATTTCACTTAGTATGATATTCTCCAGTTCCATCTATTTATCAGCAAATGCCATAATTTATTCTTTTTTATGACCAAGTAATATTCCACTGTGTATATATACCACATTTTCTTTATTCACTCATCTGTTGAAGGACACCTAGGTTGTTTCCATAGCTTGGCTATTGTGAGTTGAGCTGCTATAAACATGGATGTGACCGTGTCACTGTAGCGTGCTGCTTTTAAGTCCTTTGGGTATAGACAGAGGAGTGGGATAGCTGAGTCAAATGGTGGCTCTATTCCAAGTTTTCTAAGGAATCTCCATACTGCTTTCCATAGTGTTTGCACCAATTTTCTGTCCCACCAACAATGTATGAGACCACCTTTCTCCCCACGTCCTTGCCAACATTTATTGTTACTTGTATTCTTGATAACTACCATTCTGACTGGAGTGAGATTGAAACTCAGTGTAGTTTTAATTTGCATTTCTCTAATTGCTAGAGACATGGAACATTTTTTCATATATTTTTTGACCATTTGTATTTATTCTTCTGCAAAGTGTTTGTTCAGTTCCTTTGCCCATTTATTGATTGGGTTATTTTTCTGGTGTTAAGTTTTTTGAGTTCTTTGTATATCCTGGAAATTAATGCCTTATCTGAGGTACTGGTGTGAAGGTTTTCTCCCATTCTGTAGGCTCTCTGTTCATGTTCTTGATTGTTTCCTTTGCTGTGAAGAAGCTTTGCAGTTTGATACCATCCCATTTATTGATTCTTGATTTTACTTCTTGTGCTTTAGGAGTCTTGTTGAGGAATTTGATTCCCAAGCTGACGTGTTGGATAGTTGGGCCTACTTTTTCTTCTGGTAGGTACAGGGTTTCTGTTCTAGGGTCTGGGTCTTTGATCCACTTAGAGTTGAGTTTTGTGCAGGGTGAGATATAAGGGTTTGATTTCATTTTGCTGCATATGGATTTCCAGTTCTCTGAGCATCATTTGTGGATGAGGCTATCTTTTCTCCAATGTACGTTTATGGCGCCTTTGTCTAGGATGAGATAACTGTATTTATGCCGTACTCCTTTTCTTAATACCTGCTTTCTGTTATTCTTCCCCATCTCTGTCAATGACACAATCACTCCCAAATTTCTACATCTACATTTTAGTGTTCCTCCATGTGCACTCTGTTGGTCTCACATCTCACAGAAAATCCTTCAGCAAGTCGTATTGGGTATCCCCAGTATTCCTTCACTTTACACGTCTCTGCCCAAATGTCACCCCAGCATGAGAGGCTATCCCTGACCACTCTACCTAAAACAGAATCTTTTATCAGGCTATATTCTCTTGTCCTATTTTTATCTGTCTTGCTTGCCTGCATCACTCTCTAAAATTTTATGTGTATTTATTTCATTCGTTGCATGTTTTCTATAACTCACTTAGCACACGGTGGTTTTGTTTGTTTTTCATTTTATCTCATTTTTCACTGCTAGGTTTGCAGTGCTTCTTAGAATGATTCCTGGCACAAAGAGAGGGTAGGCCACAAATCTTGTTTCTCCAGAAATATCTAGAGCCAAATTTGTAGAAAAATAGGTTTTATTCAAAGCCAGGTTTGAAGGAAGATAGAAGAAATTCAGTTGTTTCAAAAGTTCTACCTCCAAAAAGCTATGGGATGAGTGAAGTTTTTAAGGGCAGAAGGCATGTACTGAGACAAAAGACACAAGTTTCACAAATAGAGTCCTGGTGCCTCCTTGTCAATCAAAAGGAGTTGGGTCTTCCTGGAGCCTCTATCTCTATCTTCCTTTTTCATAAACATGTTTCATTTAAAATGAGGAAAGGAAATGTATATAGAGGCCTTTATTTAGAATGTAGAATATCAAAATGGAGGATTTTAGAGATGGAGGAACAGAGTTGGGGTGGGGGGTGGGGTGGGAGTTTCACAGCACCTCAGCTTTCTTTCTCAGCAGGAGGAAGTCATTTCCAATTTCAGATGTGTGTGGGGGATTCCCCGAATTCATTCTGTTTCAATCTCTTTTGAGCTTCCATAGGCCCCTATTTATAGCCCTATCGTAGCACATGAAAAAGAAAACTGTATCATAATTGGAAGTTATTTTTCTCACTCATTAGACTGTGAACCCCTGGAGGGAAAATACTATAATATTCATCTTTGATATTCCAGTGCTCAGAAAAGGGTTGGGCTCATAGGGGTGCTTCATAAAAGTGCACTTAATGAATTCATGCTTACTTGATTCCCTAAAGCATCCCTCTGGTAGACACACTGAGCATTGTTATGATCAACTGTCTTGCATGGGATACAATGAAGCCATTTCTGGTTTAGAAATAGTTGACTAATATTCAAGAACCATGTGAAATATTAGACTATGATTTTTTTATAGCTAAAAAGTGTGCAGTTTTGCACATGGAAAAAATATAAAGTTTAATACATTAGAGTGTCTTACCCATCATAGAGTTTGACATTAGCGATCATCTACTCCATTGCATTATTATACACATGATGAAAGTGAGGGCCAGGCAACTGGTGCTGTTCTCCCATTTGGTGAATTCCCCGTGTCACCATTCTTCCACACACTACTCACCTTCCTTGGCCCTGGGTATCACCTCTCCAGGGAAACCACAGAAACACTGTACATATTCAGCCTTTTCAGACTGTTTTGTTTTCTCATAACAGATTTTCTTTTTCCTATATTTAGAAGCCTCAGTGATCCAGTTCGGTGTGTCATACTTTTATCACGCAAACTTGAACAAAGCAGACTTCTTAGATCATATTTTACATAAATTCTAAGCTGCATCTCGACTGTAGATACCAACAACATTATTAAAGGCTATCCTTAACTTGAATTATTTCTGGTAGTGATTAGGGTTTATGGTAGTTATTTAGGTGGATTTATGAAGTAGTGGGTAATTTATGGTTTATTGGGAATAAGGTGAACATTCCAACAGTGAAAATTGCATTATACCTAGAGCATACAGGGACAATAAAAATAAGCCTTGAGCTTTTTAGAATTCTTTCTCTAAAGAAACATAGTGTAAATCTTTTCTTCCTAATAGGTATCAGCTGTTTCCTATTTTGTGTTTCCTTATTCTTGAGATTACCTTAGAATAAAGAACAGGGAAAAATGTATGTCACATGTAGAGTTTATATGGCTCATTTTGGGGAAAAAAGAACAAAACTTTGTGAATACATATTTTGATAGAAACAGTTAGTAGGTAATATGTACTTAGAAAACTGAAGAGTAAAATCACCTCCTGTTGGAAATGATTATAATTTCTATTTCAGTATGACAAGCAGGGACAACAATTTTAAAAAGTTTGTGTTGACTTATTGATCTGTGATCTTAACAAAGGGTTTTTGGTATTTTCAGAATTCCTTGATGGACCTCTTTCCTCACTAAGTGGGGTGAATGTTCTCCGTCCTCTTACAACACCTAGTGTGTCATACCATTTTCCTCTGAATTGAAATGGTGTGTTTTCACTTTTCCTGAATGCAACTTGAGGTCCCTGAGGCAGACATCTGATTCTCTATCCCTGTGAATATTGCCAGCATTCTCCCAAATAGGCTCCAACATGTTCTCCATCCATCTGTTTCCCAATCCTGTTGGTTCAGCCTTTTCTTTTCTCTCCCATTAGACTTAAGAGACACTGAGAAGCATCACCAACAAAAAAACAGGGTTTCTCTGCATAAAACTACTTTTGATGGAGAACCAAATGTTTTCAGGCTCTAGAGATGATGGCAACCTTCCTCTCCCCAGTCCAAGTGTACATGAAGCAAGCACATTGCCCTCATTTCGCACAGCCTTGTGATTAAGGGCAAGAACTCTGGAGCTAGGTAGGCTTCCCAGATTTGGATCTTGGCTGTGCCATTCAGTAGCCCTGTCACTCGTTAGCTGTGTGACCTTTACTGCTCTCTGCCTCAGTTTCCTCATCTATAAAATGAAGATAATAATAATCTCATATGGTGAAATGAGAATTAAAGGGGTCTGTAATATGAAGTACCTGACACTCAGGCTACACAAGTTAGTTATAGAGTTATCATTGTCATTACTATTTAATAACACTGGTTCTCTAGGAATTGATAGGAGAAAGAAGTCACAGAATCTCTATGCAATAAATTGATGGTTTCTAAAACCTGCTTCTCTAATGTCCTTGTGAAGGGACACTGTTCTAGGCTGGAAATATAATGCTGTTCCAGGCACTAGACAAGTCAGCTTCAGATCCTAAGAATGGAAAGCAATCAGTGATAAGTACTGCTATATAGATCAAGGGGTACAAACTGGTAAATTTTGGTCCATATGGTTCTGTAAAAGTAGACTTAACTGTGGTATTTAATTTTATGCATCAACTTGACTAAGGGATGCCCAGATAGCTGGCAAAACATGAATTCTGTGTGTATGTGTGAGAGTGTTTCTGGAAGAAATTATCATTTGAATTGATAGACTGAGTACAGAAGATCTCCTCATTAATGTGGGTGGGTGTCATCCAACCATCCAGGGCCTGAATAGAATAAAAAGGCTTAGGAAAGGTGAATTCTTTAGTGCTTGAATGGGGACATCTGTCTTCTCCTGACCTCAAATATCATCACTATTGGTTCTCTTGCCTTGAGACCTGAATTGAGACTAAGACCATTGGCTCCTTGGCTGCTCAGATCTTTGGGTCCTGATTGCACCCCTGTTTTTACTAGTTCTTCAACTTGGGGATGATTTTGTGAGAATTTTTGACTGCATAATCATGTGAGCCAACTCCTATATTTCCTCAGATAACTATATCTATGTTTACTTCCACGTCTACATCTACGGCTCTGTTTACTGGCTCTGTTTCTCTGGAAAATTCCTCTAATATAGTAATTATACAAATGTTAGGCTTTAAAATCCATGAATGAAAATGATACTAGACTCATAATCGCTTTGTTCAAATAAGTAAATCTTCCTGAGTTTTAAGTAAAACACTGGAAAGAAATCTTAGATATGTTTTAGAATATGCAAATTTCGTTGAAGAACAACTTTTAAAAGCAAGATTCCATGATTTTGGTTAAAAATAGCACCTCACTGGCTTTCCCTAATGCATTCATTGCTATCTTCCAACTCAAATGCTATAAAAACTGAGGAAAACATGAAAAGTCATAAGAGGAACAAAGTCATGGAATGATTATTTACTTGTGCTAGATTCCAAGGACTTTCCACTAATTATAAAGCCATGGAAATAAGGCTGAGAAAAGCAATGTATAGTCCACATAGCAAAAAAGGAAAAAGGATACCTTTCTGAGAGTAGGAACGAAGACCTTTTGTTCCTCTTTGACCTTTGGTAACTCCCTGCCATTGACAGAGATAACTATTTATAACTCCTTGAAAACTGTGTCATAATCCTCCTACCCTACTGTAGATATACTACGTTTTAGGGAGAGAAATGCTATTATCCACTTCTTACCAGCACACTGTTTACTATATTCATGAAAAGGCTGAATCAGCCTTTTCATGAATATAGTAGATTTTGTCTAGTGTAGAGACAAAATCAGTGAAGAAAACAGCAACAATAATGTAGATAATGATCATCAGCATCATCATTAATATTTACTGGATCTTGTGCAAGCTATTTGTTCAGAGGAATTTCACTTTATATCTCAGTTCACTTATGCCTCACAATAACCTTTGAGGCTGTTGGTGTTAGTTTTTTATACAGATGAGGAAACTGTGGAAGAGCTCAGAGGAAGACAACTGGAGAATCAGGGCCAAAACAGAAAGAATAATGAAACAATAACAGTGAAGCATATGGGCATGAAAATCTAGTAACATTATTCCAACCAACCATGCCTCATAGGTCATTTAGGGGAATAAATGAGAACTACAGAAGCATAAGCAATAACCTTTCTGAGGTGAGAACTGACTGATCATGCACAGCTCTCTACAAAGCAAGGAGAGGTGTTGGAGTGTTCTCTAGTCAACATTTCCATGCGTGAGGCATTGGGTTCAATTCTTAGCACCACATAAAAATAAATAAAGATTAAAAAATAAAGGATTTTTCCCCTAATTTTATTCTTTTAAAAAACTAATTTTTTAAAATGCATTTCAAGTCATAGTACATATATAGAGCTCAATGTTTCCATTTCTCTGGTTGCAAACCAGATAGAGTCACACCATTTGTGTCTTCATACATGCACCTAGGGTAGTGATGACCATCTCTTTCAACCATCTTTACTACACTCCTTCCCCTTTCCCTCCCCCCTCATCCCCCCTGTCCCATCCAGAGTTCTTCCATTTCTCCTATGTTCCCCATTCCCACCCTCTTTGTGTATCAGCATCCACTAATTAGAGAGAACATTTGGCATTTGGTTTTTTGGGTTTGGCTTACTTCACTTAGCATAATGTTCTCCAATTCCATCCATTTACCTGAAAATGCCATAATTTTATTCTCTTTTATTGCTGAATAATATTCCATTGTGTATATGTACCACAGTTTCTTTATCCATTCATCTATTGAAGGGCATCTGGGTTGCTTCCACAGTTTTGCAATTGTGAATTGTGCTGCTATAAACATTGAAGTGGCTGCTTTACTGTAGTGTGCTGTTTTTAAGTCTTTAGGGTATAGATCGAGGAGTGAGAGATAGCTGGGTCAAATGGTGGTTCCATTCCAAGTTTTTTAAGGAATCTCCATACTGCTTTCCAGATTGGTTGCACCAGTTTGCAATCCCACCAGCAATGTTTGAGTGTGCCTTTTTCACCACATCCTTGCCAGCTCTTATTGTTGCTGGTATTTTGAGAGGATTAAATATTATTTCTAAATGAATACACAAATATCTGTCTGACACAGAGTAAGTTCCTAATACACAAGCTATTATTATTACTATTGAATGGGTAAAAACAAAAACGAGGAGAATGCATGACCAAGCAAGTTGGGAGGCTCTGCTTAATTGGATTTGTTTATTATGGATCTCTTCATAGCATTTAATGTGCTTACCCACATTGTAGAACTTTAAGAGAGAAATTCCCACATTTATTTGAGCAAAGAATACCCTTTTCCCCTCATGAATGACAAATCATGTCTCATGAGACACTGGTATCCTACAGATCACACTCTAGGAAATGTTCTTTATTTCACACACTTTCTGCACAGAAAAGAACTGCAGATACGATTCACCAAGAGCAAGAAATCTGAGATCAAGGAAATGGAAATAGCCCCTTAGGCAGATCTGTGCTGATGGAGGTCTTACTGTAGAGTCATTGGAAGAAAGATTGAGCTCATAACATCAATGAATTGTCAATTACCTTTTATCGATCATGTCCTATGGCTGGGCACTATGCTCATGAGGCAAACTGACCTAAGCAACAAATGCTACACCTATTATTCATACCTACACAGTCTGATATTCCAAGATCTTCTAACTTCAAGGACTATGAATCTTGCTTATCCTTTACTTTTTTTTCCCTACTTTCCCTGTCCTATGCATAGATTCCTGTTCATGGTGCCAGTGGGATAGGTACAGCTGAATTTGATTCACTTAGCCATTTTGGGTTATTATCTGGTCCTTAAATGAACACTAGAAGCTTTGCTTCCTTTTTTTTTTTTTTTTTTTTTTTTTTTTTTTTTTTTTTTTT